>JAGDQP010017469.1:22900-38476 GCA_022664845.1 Lepisma saccharinum | reverse complement strand
ATTCAATCCACTAGTGGATGAGGCCTCTCCCCGAAGGGAGGAGTTGGTCTACTGCTAGCACGCTGACCAGACGGGTTGGAAGAGAAGAGCCGAGGCTCTCACTGTGATCGCCACTGTCTTTTATTCACAGCAGCTCCCCAATTGTCCTCCCGATGCTGGGTCAACACCGAAATTTTTGAGCCCCCACCGGGAATCGAACCCGGGACCGCTCGCAATGAAGTCGAGCGCGCTATATATATATATATATATATATATATATATATATATATATTATTGATAAAAGGGAAGTTGAAGTGATCAATATATAGGTATATACGTATATACGCATTTTTAAATTTTACAGAAAGTAAAACGTTCAACTGAAAACTGACTGAATGTAGGTTAATCCAAAAAGTGGAGGCTTGGATGAACGTTGTGTCTCCTATTTTTACAGTGTATAAGTGTGACTTTGAACTTCCACGGCGCAAAGAAACTGCATATGCTGTTATTGTTTCTTTCATATTTCCAGGATTTTTGTTATTTCGGATATTAGTGGTTACTAATTTGTCTATGTCATTGAATAAAGAAATTTTAGCGTGTACTTTGGTTTAAATAAGTTACAGGACAAAGTTGGCTATTTCCAAAGATGAACGTAGTAATTCATGGCTTCTATTCTAAGTTCGCTAGATGGAGTAGATTAAAAGTGCTGGATTTTCAAATACTAAAGCAAACCAACGTGGGTTCAAACCCTCTTTAAGCCAAATTTTTTACAAAGCGGCCGTGAAGAATCTAATCATAACTGCTCATACAAAACGGAGAATCCTTCAAACTGTGGAATCAAATACCTAAGTCACTAAAGAGAGGTAGACGATTTACGAACGTTGATTGGAAAAGTCCAAATCCAGTCTCAAGGGGTTACAAGGACAGTTAAGAACACGTCATTGACCTGAAGTATTCCTTTTTCATGTTATTATTCTTAGAAAGAAACACTATAGCATTTGTTAAGCACGTTTTGGGTAGAGGCACGTGTGGAGTATCGCTATCGTGCTGGACTTCTAATTTGAAAATCTGGGTTCGATTCCCCACCAACCAGTTTCTTTTTCGCATACACTAAAGTATTTAAACAAAGATTTATCTCCGTTGTGGAGAGTTACGAAGCATCCCTGGTCACAATCCGAGTAAACAGTATGTGTGTTGTTTAGCATAATGATAATATACTTTTCATGTTTTTCATTGGTCTTTCTCTCTTCCTCTCTTTCTTGTTGTATTGTTATCGTGTATTCGCTGCTTCTTTCTCATCTTCATCTTCTCCCTCTCTTTATTCACCTTTGTTTCTTCTCTTACTTTACACACACTCTCTCTTTTCGTGCGTGTTCCACAGCTAAATCCGGTCCACTTTCAATGACCCGGTGATAGGGCCTGACCCAAACATAAGTGACACGGTAACCCGATTGACCCGGTCTGGATAATCTGTTTAACTGGGAATTTCGATGTCGTATTGTGAACGTCTTGATTCCCGCAAAACAATGCGTTTAATTTAGAGAGAAATATCTCCCTATTTATGTGCGGGGCCATAAATTATGTAGACTTCAGTTTTGGTTATTTGGGGCTAAAAGAAGTCTACTCGAGCGTAACTCAGATAAAGGTTCGAGCATTCGCAAATACGAGAGGGACGTTCAACGAGAGTTAAGTAAGAATTAGATCTGAAATAATGGTTTCTTTTGGGATGGATTAAATTCTGTCTTTAGAAATAAAATGGATAACAAGATTTTACATTTTCCCTAAAAGGCGCAGATTCTCAACTCGAAGACTAATTAACATTTAAGTTACGGCACACACTGTAGAAATAAATTCAATTCTAAAATAATCAACAGAGCACACGCATCGTTCAGGCAAATGAAACTATTTAAGCACTACTATTCGAAAAGCTTGAAACATACCTCAGAAAATGAAGTTGGAAATTGTGTTCTCCTAATGTCATCTCAAAACTGTATGGAAAAGGACTGCTTCTTTTGGAAGAAATATAACGATCTTAGGGCTTCCTTCTTTAGACTTCTTTGCTGTAGTCGTCGTGGCTTCCGAGAGAACATGCGAGGTCTATTGTCTCGTCGGGGGTCTTTTTATACGATTTTTGGGGTGATGAAATGAATGAGGTTAATATAGTTCATTCCTCTTTGTTTGTGCGTATTAGTGTTTGCACGTGATGATCGTATGATTTCCTGTTGGTACCAAAATGGCCGCTTAAAGGAAAGTAGAACGATGGAACTGCGTCATAATTTACATAAGTGTGTGTGCTTTGCTATATATCCCTTGTTAAAAGGAGTTCGTGTTGAGAATCTCTGCCCGCCATCTTTATTATTCCTTAGAATTTACAACAGAATAAAAGATATTTAAAAATAAGAGTTAATTATAGAAATATGATTGCAATAATGAAAAAATAAGAATAAATACAAAATTAACAAGAAATGACAATGAGAGGCGATCACATTTGCCGCTCTTTAAAAAATAAATTTTACTCGGATACCCTAGTGGTATCGATAAAATTTATGTAAAAAATGTTTCTCAACATTTTGAGGACACCCTGTATAAAATTTATTTTAAGAACACTCTGTATAATATTTTGAAAGCTGAACAATATATACATGAGAAGTGAGTACAATCAAAATTGTTACTAGTAAAGCAAAAACTATATATAGATATACATAATACATATTTAATTTTTTTTTACATAAAGTTTGGAAGTTTTATTGAAGCATAAGCCATAATATATCGTACATGTAGGGAAAACATAAATAAATATACATATAATCGTTGATCAATGAAACATTTCATTATTCTGTCCATCATTGTATTTTATATTTCAATGGTAACGAACTATGTTGAATGTGTCCATAGAAACACTCGTAAGTGTTCATACAGCTATGAAATGCTGTTGAGCAAAGGGCAAGGTCAAAATTCTGCATACCTAAACAAAAATAGAGATTATGAGAGTTCAAGCATAAGAACACCTGCGTGAGAGAAAATACATTTACTGGACGGCACTGCGATAGTTCGTTTCTTATACTCACGAAAGAGATTTGTGCGTCGTTGAATAGTGTACGAGTCAGTGATAATAGTTTGTATTATGAAGAAAATAGTGTTCGAAGTGAATTGCACAACTTTATTCTTTTTTTATTCGTCTATTTCCGTGGTTTAAAGTGTCTATTGCACAGTGGGAAACGTGTAGAGTGGATTTGGTAATACAATGGTAAAAGTTTTTCATTATCAACATAGTGGTATAATAGTCACAATTTCACTGAGTCACTGTATTTGGTCTATATATCTTGGAAAATGTCACTTAGTATTTTCACTAGACACTATGTTTAAAATATCGAAGTCACTAAAGTACATAAAACATTAATCAATCAATATATGTTCAAAGTTCAAACTTGTCCGATAATAGTTGAAAAAACACTATTTGTAGTCGTAAGCACTCAAAATAAGACAGTTTCCAAAAAGGTTGCAGTACACTCACTGAGTTTAAAGTTGTTATAAGGGGATCGCTTTAGGAATATTTTTTTTTGTATCTGGAAGTGCGGGGATAAAATCTCGATCACTAAAATTTTCCACAGGGAGGTAAACTGGGGTTAATTTGAATATGTATTCACAATAATTGTTGAGCACTGAAGATCTAAATTGTTGTCCTGGGTGGGGTTGTTCCAAATTAGGGTGCCTTATGCCTGGAATTGTTTTTGGCATTCACTATCCGGGATGTATCAAAAGTTTCGTTCCAAAAGTCACAATAATTGGGTGGAAGGGGAAATATAACGTTTGTGAAGTACTGGTGGTTAGTTGTCGGTGCAACGAACTTGTAGATTGATCCTGGTTTCCACTATGAAGTTCTGCGTTGAAATATCCAAACGAGAATTGACTGGGTTTTCTCGGGGTTCTGCCTCTTACGGGGAAACTTTAAAATGTTGACTTATTAATTCAGTCTTTCTGTAGCACAATTAACTTGTTTAGATGTAATTTCAATGGGTTTCAAATAAAGCTTGGCGTATAGCTCAGCATAAGCTGTTCTCTCTCTCTTTCGGTGGATTTGGTTTGGTTGGAAGTAAGCAGTATCTCATTAGAATAATAAAAGTCAAGTAAACTACTATTAAATTGTTTTTTTTTCTCGTAATAAAATGTGAAAGAAGAGAAAGAAAATAGTAAAAGAAATAGAAAATACGATAAAAAAATAGCAAGTGGTGTCATGAATAAAATATACTATTAAATAAAATTTCCTCTATAAATTAAATTAAACTTAAAATGAAAAACAAAGTATAGAACAAAAGGAAAAGGTATAGTTTCACGGATTACAATAAATGCTTAAATTAATTGCACTGTACCATAAATGCTCTGAATATAATTACACATATATATAGTTCATAAAAAAATTAACCTATTTTATAAATTAATTTTAAGGGAAAATGCATCTTTTTAATGAAATGTATTTCTTGTCAATGATATGGGTTTGTAAGTTGATGGCGTATGGGTTGTTGTGATCATGGTTATTATAAAGAATGTGTCTTAATGACTATAAAAATTAAATGCGGTTATATGATTTATTTTACGGGTACATGAATAAAATAAAGCAATGGAAAACACTAATATGTTCACCTTGAACAAATGTAATGGAGAACAGAAATATGTTCACCTTGCAATGAAAACTACTAAAATATTAAATGAATATTGAATACATAAAAAGTATAATACATATTTACAAAATTAAAATCGGTTGAAGGTCAGCGTTTTGGGCATAGGTACTATATGGGCATTCCGGTCGTTAACATAATGTTCTTGCATAGTATAAAATGTTTTATGGTATAAAAGTAGAATTTACTTATTGGTATGTAGTCGGAAAACATATCGGTACATAATTACTGTATGTACGTCTGTCTTTCGCGTATCGTAATTAATGTTGTAAAGATGTTGAAGGGAAGTTGATTGAATGGAAGGGTCTAATGTTAATGAAACTGGTTAATATTCCTAATTAGGTAATAAAATCGTAGATAAAACATTGATCGGCTCGTAATCATGTCAAAAATGGCGTCGGTGTTTTGACGTAAAGAGAGTTTAAATATAAGGAACATGGGTGGAAATAATAATTAATTATGAAGTTTAATGAATAATTATGCAAAATTCATTCTTGGAATGAATATTAGTAAAATGTGGCGTTTGCCTGACACAAAACAGTTTAAAAGAATAATCGAAGGGGTCAAAATATTGTATTAATTCATATTCCTGATTAAATTAAGTGATTTATGAGAAAGAAATGAATCTATTATATTATTATACCTATTATTATTATTATTAAATGTCAACTTGTGTCGTAAGAAAATTTAAAGGGAAGAAGTTATTGTTGGTGGGGGTTTTAATTGTCATAGTCGTCTAAGCGTCCTGTCGTCATTGAAATAAACGGTCAGTTGAGGTTATACACCTCAAATGATAAGGGGATTTAACTTTCAATCTTTCCTTTCCGGGATTGTAAGGGGTCTATCTGTGAGATGGTGAACTTTCATGGTTCCCAACGCGGTAAATATATGTGTTATTTAAAATAGGAGTCGGGAAGTTATATTCTGATTGGCTAATTAAAATTAAAAGGTAAGCAGTTAAAAAATAAATGGTGGTTTATTAAAGGTATTCTGAAATCTAGAATTTAGTTTCAAGCATGGTGCCTCTATGGTTATACTGGGAGCGGCTCGTGTCAATAAACGATTTATTTTCCGGGATTCGAAATAGAATTTTCGGAGAGGTGGACGACGAGATATTTGAGTTTATTTTCAGTACTGAGATTCGTGATAGTCTCAATGAATCTTTCTGTTACACAGTGGCAACAGAAGTTAGTCCTGCCAGGTTCGATGCCTGCGTGACAGAATTCTATATCATGATGGTGTTAAACGTTAATATCCTCAAAGAAGATGTGGGATTCAACTTTTTTATTGTTTGAAAGGAATGAAATAGGAATAAGGCTGACGTACGTGCATCTGATTTAAAGGTAAATAGAATATTGCGTTTTTTGTTTATTGTGCTAACGTTTGTTATTGTTGAAATGAAATTAAGATATGATATGATTTTAATGAATTTATACTAAAGCCAAATTGTTGTTCTTTTTCTCGTTCTAGGTAAGTGATGAATTTTTCCTAATTATCAAATTTTGTTGAAAATTGAAATGTCTGAGAATTTATTGTCTTAAATTTCAAAAAAATGTGGGAAATAACATGAATTGAAGACTGAAGGTAAGTTTTAAAAATAATCGAAACAAATTCGAATTCAAATATTTCGGAAGTTCTAATTATTTACAATTATTTAATTGTCTGTTTGTCAATTGTTTATTATAATTTCGGTTTGTCTCTTCGCCATGTGTTTGTAATTTCAATTTGTTTAAAATAGTCGTATTTGTCACTATGTGAAGTTCGACAAAATCGGTTTGAATTTTCGAAAAGTTATGATTTTGTTTAAAATCATGCGAATTGAATGAAATTTGATTTCTAGGTATATTTTAGCATACTTTATCGAAAAATGAAGTCAAAGTCTGTTTGTCGATGTTTTTTTCTAATGGGTTAGGGGTAACATTTGGGTGGGTGCAATTTATTATATTGTATCTTTCAATGCAATGGTATTGAAATATCTTCTACACTATAATTTATGAATTAGAGAAGAAACGTTTGTACTTAATTTATTTTAAAATAGTTCCTTTATTTTTGTCCCTTAATTTCGTGGGGTTAAAGTGTTTTTTTTCCTGCGTTTTGTTTTCTTTCGTAATTTGATTTGTTTATTGGTAAATAAATATATCGCTTTTACTTTTCGTATTTGTATAATATGATATAGGATTTTCCTATTTATGATCACGATGCAGGATAAATAGTGTGATATTTGGGGAATAGTTTCTAAAGTTATTGCTTTCCAATATTGGGATCGTTTGAATTTTTCTAATAAAGTGTAAGTTGCTAGTAGGTTTTATTTGTATGCATACATTCAGTATTTAAATCCATAGTAGGTATTTAAATAACAAACTAATTCGTGATCATGGTTCTTTGCTTTTTCAAAATTTAAATGTGTAAATCTTATGATTAAATAATCTCTAACGACTTTGTCGGTAGGATCCTTACATACTAAAGTAGCGTAAAAAACTTAGTTGCTTCCTTAAAACTAATAAAGAACATTTTTAGTCTTCAGCTAAAATCTAAATGTGAAAAATTTTGACGTGGAGATTTTTTCCCCGTAGTTAGGGAAATCATGAGTTGTACGAATAATCATTACATATTGCAAAATGAGAATTTATCACTTCGTAATATTCTCTAGTACACAAGTGTACAATGAATCATCATCCTAAAACATATAGCTCGACGTCTTAGCAGAATTCAGCTTATCACATGTCTGTGCGTTAAATAACAGTTAAATAACGAGCATCATTATTCCTCACAGTCGTGAACTACATATTTCAATGTTTGGATTATTCATAAAACTATGATTGGGGTAATTTTACGATCAATATATACACGTATCGTATACACGATCAATATTTTAATTTGGTTAAACTTTGGTTTAAGTTTTTTTCATTCTATTTCTTAATCAAATTTTGGTTTTTTGAATAAGCGTAACCTGGTTACATCAACATCTAGTTGTTTCGGCGTGCCATGTTTAGTTAAAAATTCTACAGTATACCGATTTCCGGTATTTCGCGTTATGACTTTCGCAATGATATTAAAATGATTCGAAAATATTTTAGAAGTGCCTGGAATTACGGCTAGATTTTCCAGTAAAACTGCGTCGCCTGGTTTGAATCCTAAAATCTTGGCCTTTTGTTGTAAGCGTTTGCATGTTTACAGGAATCTGTCTTGAAGCTTTTGGAATGCTTCTTTACGTATCGTTTCCAATAATTTGATACGATCGTCGTTATTAATATTGTCATATGGAAGATTCATAAGATTTTGAAAACTTAAATTTGGTGCCATTCCGTAGAGTTTGTAAAAACTCGATGTATCTGTTACAGAATGAATTGCGCAGTTTAATGAAAAAAATGCATGTTTGCAAAACTGTGTCCCAATTTGTACCGTCTGCTTTAACAAAATGACGAAGGCTCAGTTCCAATGACTGGACCTGTCTCTTAATTAATCCTGTCGTTCTATGAGATTTTGGAAGTACATAACATACTTGTATACCCAGGGAACTTCCAAATTCTTGGAATTTCTTGCTGGTGTGATATGATGTCATATCAGTATAAATTTTCTTAGGTACACCGTAAAAAGTATGAAGTCGTTATAAATAAAATCTATAACAGCTTCAGTACCAAGAGATGGTATTGCTTATCCTATTAGGTGTCTAGTACACAAATCCGTTAGCAAGATGATGAATCTATTTCCTCGCGGTGTCTTTGTTAATGGACCAATTTCGTCTAGGAAAATGACTGACAGTGCTGGACACTGCTTATATGTTTGGGGAGCTGGTATTAAATGTTCCCGGGATTTCCTAGTTGTCTGACAGATTAAACAGCTATCGCACGATGATTTTATGAACGCCTTCAAACGGGGCATATAAATGCGTGATAAAGCTAATGCATATGTGCGTGAAAAAGAATGGTGACCTACCGTAGGTAAAGCATGCAAGAGAACAAACATTTTGTCTCTTAAAACATGTGGGATACAAATCAAAGCATGTCTCCATTTTGCATTCGATGCTTCCTGAGGAGCTTAGCCTCCAGAAGTACATAGTATTTTGCCTGTTTTTGCGTGATTTCATCGCCTATTTCTTCACCTAAAAGATGTTTATAAATGTCACCAAAATATTTATTACTACGTTAAAGATTACTGATATTTGCCAAGTTTTCTACTTGATTTACAGTTGTTGTTGCAAAACATTGTAGATCTTTAAACTGAAAGTCTGTTGGTTTAGGTAAAACTTCTGTATATCTACTCAAGCCATCAGCTATATTACGTCCTGAAGGAGTGAAAATTGGCGTGTAATCATATGATGATAGTTCTATCTGCCATCGTACTAGTTTAGGCGGTAGTCGTTTTTGTGTTTGAAAAAATGTCAAACTACGATTATCGGTGAAAAGAAAAAAATGTCTGCCTACTAAGTAATAATAAAAATTACGAAAACTTGCAATTATACTCAAAAGTTCAATTTGGTATATTGGAAGTCGTCGTTCAGCACTTGTTAATAATCTACTGAAGTAAGCAATGGACCACCAATTAGAATTATTTTGGAGTCGTCATTCTTGTTACATTGTTGTAAAACATTCGATATCGCGACTGTACTACCATCTGTATATATTCGTAGTAATTTCTTGGGGTCATATGGTCGAAGAGTTGGAGCTTCTAATAATTTTTCTTTGAGGGTCTGAAATGCTTTTTCATGCAACTCTGTCCAAAGATACTTCTGATATTTCCGAAGTAATTGGTGTAGGGGGTGGGCGTAAGTTGCAAAATTGTGGCAAAATTTCCTTAAGAATGAACGTAAGGAGAGAAAACTTCGTAGGTGTTTTCGGTGTTTTATAATTTTGTATTGTTTCTACCATCCGTTTGAACATAGAACAGCCTGACAAAGAAATCTTGTGCCATAATTTTGGGTTGCATAAAGGTTGATTTTTCTAAAGAAAATCGAAGACCAATATTCTGCATTCGCTTGAATAAGGTTTCGAGTAACTTTGGCGTTTCTTTTTCATCATTTCCATAGAGAAATACATAGTCTAGGTACGCTGTCATATGCATCGGCGCTACGTTTGACATAGCCAGATTCATAATCGATGTATATATGTGCTAGGCGCGGAGGTCAAACCTTGAGGTAATACACAAAATCTGTAAGTTCCTAATTCTGGAAGACAAAATGAGGTACAAGCACGGCTTTCTTCTGTAATTTCAATATTCCAAAATGCTGATTTTACATCTAGTTTGTTATACCAATATTTTCCTGATATTGTGGAAAGTACATGATGTAAAGATGTAAGTGAAGTAGTCATAAATTTAGCATGATGATTATCTTTCTCATATCGAGAACTAGCCTTACGGATGAGTCTGGTTTCTGAGTGCTGGACTATTGAAAGGTGATTGGCATGGTTCTATAATCTTTTGTTCGAGAAGGGTATTAATTTCTCGCCTGATTTTGTCTTTAAGATCATAGGGGATGGGATATTGTCCACGATGAAACGGTAATTTTGTGTCTAACTCAATTGGAAATTGATAACCTCGTACACGTCCGATAGTTTGGTCGTCCCAACAAAATACATTAGCGTAGGTATAGCATAATTGAAGAATTTGGTCTTTTACGTCCGGACTACAATCAGAACCTATAGAAATGTGTGATGTATCAAATTTGGATCTATCTATTTCTACATCATTTTCTTTCTTGTTCAAAGTATCATTTCGTGATGCAACATTACAAGTAAGAACCGGTGGAACATATAGTTGTTGAGCATGTCGAATTTCTAAGTGTCGGGGAAGTATAATTTTCCGTTCTGTTGGATTAATAACTCTAACTAATGCAGAAGGTGAAAGAATAGCTCTTGGAATCAATATTCCATATTTTTGTTGTAGGTCTAAATTGGGTTCTAACACGGACTCTCGTCCCATGCGTGATTCTATTAATTTTAACTTGATTATAATTTCAGTACGTTTTGGAAGAAAAATACGTCTAGAAGTAACATACTTCGGTCTCAAATTTGCTTCTATTTGCGTTGTTAATTTAGTTTCCAAAACATATGTTAAATTTCGTTTTCTACGGGGTAAGTTCGGATTTCTGCCAAAATGTGTTAAAGTCAATGTTTAATGTTCGTAACTAATCGTTGCCTGATGTTGAATTAAAAAATTACTGCCTAATAAAAGTTTTTGTGAAAAATTATTTAAAACGAGAAATTCTTGCGAAAAACGTGCATTTCCTATTTTAAACTTAACTATTGCAATTTTATTTATTGTTATCGTGTCTTGTGAAACACCTTGTATTTGCACATCCTCGTATCTTTGCTGCATATATTTAGTTACTAATGAAGAATCAATTATACATGCCTGACTTGCGGTATATAAAAGTGAATCGCGTTTCCAATTGTCTATGCTAATTGGTAAAATGCTAGATCATCCTTGATTGTAATCGAAACTTTGAGGACTTTAGGTTTTTGACGTCCTTCAGTGGCCTCATATTTTACTGCATTATTTCTCCGTTTAAAGGTTGTTGGTAATTTATAGGATCGCTAACTAGATTCGGATTTTGGTATGTTGTTGTATAAACCTGATTTCGTGTTTGTCGCGGACCTGATTGATATTGTCGATTTTGCTGTTGACGCGGTTGATTTTGCCATTGCGGCTGATATGGACGGTTTTGTTGTTGATTGTATTGTTGTCGAAACCGTGGAACTTGTCTATATCCTTGATTTTGCCTATTATAATAATACTGATTATTATAATTTTGGTTATACGAATTTGAAAAAGAACGATTACGATTATATGAAGGTTGTTGCTGATATCGTTGTTGTTGAAAATTTGGCCTATAATTTCCATTCTCCTGGAAATTATTTCGTGGATATCTATTTTGTTGACGAAAATTATTGTTGTAATTTCTATTGTTGTAGCGAAAATTCGGATCAAAATTCTTTCCTTTATAATTACCTTGTTGATTTCTCCTATAATTTTGACGTTGTTGTTTTTTGAATTGTTGTTGCTGCTGATGTTGTTGTTGGTGGTGGTGTTGTTGATTTGAGTTCGGTGGCATTTTAGATTTAGATTTTTGCGGATATCGTTGTAGTTGTAATGACAATTTCTTAATTTGAGCTTGTAAAGCTTCAACATCTTCCGCTGGTTGTGGTTCTTCCTTAGATTTATGCATAACGTTTGGTGAAACCTTTATCCATGTCTCATCCTCTTTATCAGAAATTTCGGAATGAGAATCAGAACTCGATGCGGACTATGGTAATGAATCAGACGAATAAGAACGTTTATGATTTTTCTGTTTATGCATATCCTCTGCGCGAGTTTTACGTTGACGATTTCGTACTGTATATCGTATCGTTTCTATAGCTTGTAATTCAGTAAGTAGCTCATTTACTGTTTCAAACGATATATGCCCTATTCGTTCTAAATAATAGAGTCGTAAGTCATTTATTATAAGACTTAATGTTGCGTTTTCTTCAATGTCGTAATTGAATTTTGCTATCAATGCTTGAATATCGATAACATAATTCGTTACAATCTCACGATTGCGCTGTATACGTTCGCGTAATTTGATTCCGACATCAATTTTAGCACTTGGCTTCCTGAAAATTTGCAATATTTTCTTTTTAAAGTCAGCGTAAGACAAATCCTGAAGGTGAAATTTGTCTATGCAGACCTGTATTCAGTCTCTGTCCTTATAAAGAAATGTAGTAGGTAACAGTTCTTTGCATTTCTCCTGTGAGCAATTATTTTGTTTTGCTACATCTTCAAATGATTTGAAGAAAGAGTCGATTGAGCCTGTTTTTGAGCTGAATCGAGGCAAAGGTAAACTGTTGTTATATACAATAACGTATGGAGTCGCCATATTTGTACTTTCGTCTGAATCAGATGTATGATCAGATTGTCTTGTTTCTTGCGAGTCGCTAGAATTGATGTGGCGGTATTCGCGTCGTCGTGTGTTAACCGGCATGAACGTAACTAGTGCAGAGTTTTTTTGTGTTTTTTTCTTATTCCGTTCGCATTACATATCCTTTATCGTAAACCTGATTTTGTTATTGTCTTCAAATTCCATGCCGAAAGAAAATGCATTACCTGCTTTAAATTTAAGAAGCAAGGTTAAAGATAAAATCTTATGTGTCAATCGCTTACAAAATTGCACAAATTTCTGTTTTTCAGAAAAGTTCTTTGCAGAATGTAGTAATATTTCGCGAAGATGTATCTCCTGTTCGGGTGCAAGTGCAATCAATCGCGAATATTTAGGAGCATAAAGGCGAATTGACTGTACGATTTTTACAGCATACAACTGGCATAATGGTAGCATCCACGTTTGCTGAGTTATTTGTACTTGAAGTTTCGCATGTTTCATCACTAGTGACAAAAAACTCGATTGTGTTGTATATAGTGGTTGTAATATGCAACGTAAAAGAATCACAAAAAAAATATTGTGCTTCCAAGAGTGCGGTAATTGCCTTATTTATGAATGTTTGTAGTACAATTACTCTTTGCTCTTCATTTTGCAAATCAATCGCTGAAAATATATGGCGCAAAAGTTTGTCTAAAGTGGTAGGTGTCAGAATTTGGTTAACCGTTTTTGTTTGCGCGATGTTATGTGCAATATATTGTTGAATATTAGCTACACACTGCGTTGTTTGGAGAACAAACAAGGGGTAATTCAAATACTGAGTTTGAATATCAATCGTTTCTACGTTGTCTGGGTGAATTTTCTCCCATTGTTCGCGTGGAAGATCCTGAAGGGATCTACTCGATTCGAATTAGATCGAACACGGCGTTCTTAAACTACCATGTGAAGGCGCTATCCACCATGTGAACGTCTTGATTCCCGCAAAACAATGCGTTTAATTTAGAGAGAAATATCTCCCTATTTATGTGTGTGGGGGGGGGGGCATAAATTATGTAGACTTTAGTTTTGGTTATTTGTTGCTAAAAGAAGTCTACTCGAGCGTAACTCAGATAAAGGTTCGAGCATTCGCAAATACGAAAGGGACCTTCAACAAGAGTTAAGTAAGAATTAGATCTAAAATAATGGTTTCTTTTGGGATGGATTAAATTCTGTCTTTAGAAATAAAATGGATAACAAGGTTTTACATTTTCCCTAAAAGGCGCAGATTCTCAACTCGAAGACTAATTAACATTTAAGTTACGGTACACACTATAGAAATAAATTCAATTCTAAAATAATCAACAGGGCACACGCATCGTTCAGGCAAATGAAACTATTTAAGCACTGCTATTCAAAAACCTTGAAACATACCTCAGAAAATGAATTTGGAAATTGTGTTCTCCTAATGTCATCTCAAAACTGTATGGAAAAGGACTGCTTCTTTTGGAAGAAATATAACGATCTTAGGGCTTCCTTCTTTAGACTTCTTTGCTGTAGTCGTCGTGGCTTCCGAGAGAACAAACGAGGTCTATTGTCTCGTCGGGGCCCTTTTAATACGATTTTTGGGGTGATGAAATGATTGAGCTTAATATAGTTCATTCCTCTTTGTTTGTGCGTATTAGTGTTTGCACGTGATGATCGTATGATTTCCTGTTGGTGCCAAAATGGCCGCTTAAAGGAAAGTAGAACGATGGAACTGCGTCATAATTTACATAAGTGTATGTGCTTTGCTATATATCCCTTGTTAAAATGAGTTCGTGTTGAGAATCTCTGCCCGCCATCTTTATTATTCCTTAGAATTTACAACAGAATAAAAGATATTTAAAAATAAGAGTTAATTATAGAAATATGATTGCAATAATGAAAAAATAAGAATAAATACAAAATTAACAAGGAATGACAATGAGAGGCGATCACAGTATTTTTCATGTTCTCGGGATAACATCTCTGATCCTGGTCAGCCCTGAAACTAGCACTGTTCAAAGGCAATGAAATAATTAAATTCTATCCTTCATCCTCCGGGTTATCAGATCTACATCGAATCACCGCGTAAGAATGCGTTCGAATCTTAAACCTGATGACACACTCCAAAATTTGAGGCTGAGATCAGATCCCGACAGCCCCAGCATCCCCCGACAGCTCGTGACGCGTTTCAGCTTTGTCGTGTTCATTCCATCTCTGTGAATTGTTATACACACTAGTTCATTAGTGTTGTAATTATTAAAACGTATATTCACAATAGTTGGAATCTAGAGTGCCATGTTCGGAACAGATACATTTTAAGATATGAGAAAATGGCCCTCTTTTTTCGCTATTTCAAGAGAATAATTATTTTTATATTATTTTGGCAAACAATTCGTTTCCATCCTATAATTTAATCTTTCAAAATACCATTCAATGTGTTCCTTTTTCATGTTTGAAATGTGCAACATGTAGTTTCTGCTATGCCTACAGAAACATGAGAATGTTGCTTTTGAACATTTGTAACTTTTCATTTTGATACAGTTTGGAATTCTAATCTCGGCTCTTTCTGATACTCATTAGCAGAAAAATTATCATCCATGTTCTTTGTATGCTCAATTTACATTAGTAGTCTGGAATGGAAGATTTGGCTTACGGTATCTACTGGGTTTGTTACAATCAGTGATTCTGCCAGACCCCGTCCTCTGTGGGTGGTGTCAGTCCCAATTCCTCGAGAGTATGCCCAACTTTAACATTTTTTCACGGTCAAAATTTGAAAGAAACATTGCAAAGCTACCTACATTATCCCAATTTTTACTTTACACCCCCCAAACTGAAAATCTTGCGAAATCTCTCATTACAATATATTCCGAACCAGTACGTTCAAAGAGCCCCACCGAATTTGCAACCGAACCACGCGCAAACAAAGCATATGTGTTGCACTTTTTACATTATCCTAGATGTGTCAGTGACGTCGCGTATTAACGTTCACAGGAGCACGTGAACTGCCAACTATTTTACAATTATTATTATTATTATTATTATTATTATTATTATTATTATTATTAT
>JAGDQP010017469.1:2528-22890 GCA_022664845.1 Lepisma saccharinum | reverse complement strand
TTATTATTATTATTATTATTATTATTATTATTATTATTATTATTATTGTTATTATTATTATTATTATTTTCGTTTCAGATTGTGTTTCTTATCGAAAGATTTAAAAACACACCACATTTTAAATTGTTACACTGAGGTATAGGTATACAGTTCGTTTATCAAGTTGTTATTACTCTCCAATTTATTTCCAGTTCACATTTCGTTTGTGAACGCGTTGCCCCATATGCCCTTAACTGGCGTTAGGCCTAACTTATAACATTGTGTATATGGGACCTCGGCGTGCACAATCCTAGAGTGAACGAAGATAGCAGAAGAACAGGGCTGAGCACTGTTGCTAACTCTCCTTGGCTTTTCCACCCGTTCTCGTGTTTAAAATGTAATTAAATCTTCTGGCAGAAGCAATCATAAACGTTCATTACATATCAAAATCGCAATATACACAATAAATCGTTTATGGACGAATATATTAAACGCTTAAATAACATAATGTTGCATCTCTATTTACATAAAATTGTTTGAGTTCCAGTATCAGTAATAAACGAAGAGCTAATGAACAGTATCAAGCAGTTTGCAACATTGCCTAAACAATAAACAACCTTTTTTTAGTGTGTCGTGCGAGAGATTGAAGGGATTTTCGGAACTGATTTGTTCCTTTCGTCATTAAAGATTTATTAAGAGAAAAGGGGGCATTTTATAAAACATGTATTTTTCAACACATTCCATTGCATACTAAAAGCGCCAAAATACGAGATCTGAAGAGTGATATTGTGAGTTTCTTTTATTTTGTGAGATATATCGTAATTTTGTGTGCTGCAAGAAGTAGATTAATATAATTTCTGTTCACCAATCACAGTCCTCAAATACCTTATAAGGAAGAGAGAAAACATTGCCTACTTTAGTGAGTTATTTTATAATATTGAACACCGATTTGAATGAATGTTTTTTCCACGTTTGAATGAAGCGTGTTGTGAAGCAGTGTTGAAGTGAAGGAGTATTGTTTCAGTGTGTTTAGTGTAGTGGTGCGTAGTGCGTTACTGCCATCAATAAAAATTCGGTTCATAGATTGCAATCGGTGGCTTTTAATAAGTTGACAGAATCTGAAATACTCGAAATAAAAACTTTGGGTCCTCATCAGCCGAACCTAACTCTGAATCAGGAAGTGAAAGGTAAAGCTCATACATATCGTCGCACTTTTAATAGTGATTGGTACAAAAAGCACAAGTGGCTTACAGTATGTGACGTAAAAATGGCATTGTTTTGTTTTCCCTGCCTGTTGTTTGAAGGGGATTCCAAGCGGACTCGAACAGGTTCTACGAAACTCCTCAAAATCATGGTAACAATTCCGATGTCCACTTCAGAAGCAGAAAGATGTTTTTCGACATTAAAGCGTATTGAGACTTTTCTAAGAAATACGATGACACAAGATCGTCTCAGCGCCCTGGCAATGCTTTTCAATTGTATACTCTCGTGGAAAACTGCTCTGAGATACATTCGTCGCTGGACCATCGAGCTTTCGAACCTGCATGCCTCAAAAAGCGAGATAATTCCTTACCAGTCCAACTACTTATTTTTGTATGGAGTTCCTTTTTTTTTTAACTCAGTATATAGTGTAAATAAGTTACGGAGATCTATAGTTCTATTTTATACTTAACACATTGAGAAATGGTTTCAGGCTATCGAACGATGTGTTTCTTGTTCTCGTATTTTCTTCGTTGCCCTTTGGAGGAGAGATTCTGCCAGGACTTTCAGTTTTGGGGGGTTTAAATAAAAATTTAGAGGGTGTAACTGGAATTTTGCACGGTTTCTATTATTTTTACCGTAAAAATTCATATTTGGGATACGCTTGATAATTTGGGGGGTGACACCCCCGAAAAGGGGGTCTGGCAGAATCACTGGTTGTGAACTACCAACTTTCAAGCCCACGAGACGCCACTGAGATGTGTCTCATAATTCTGCAGTTCCACTGGAAATCATGAGTATTTAATCTGACCATAAACTTTGGTCGCAATTTTGAAAGTGACTTAATGAATTTTCAAGCACCCTTTATATATTAGAATAGCCCTGAAATAATATAAAATCCAAAAGTCACTTCTATCTTGCAGTTAGATTTGTGAGCACTAACTAACGCACTAACTCTATGGCTTCTGAAACTCGGAAGCTCATCGCCGCAGTAACAAACGTTCGCCATTGAGTTCTATCCTGGGCAATATCAAGCCAGTTTTCATCACAAAACCTACTTCTCGAAGATCTCTTCTAATAATGTCCTCCAAGCGACGTCTCGGTATTCCCAATGGCCTCTTTCCAGCCGGTCTTCCAACCAGGATAGAATATAATCTTCGTTTTTCCCCATCCGAACTACTGAACTTTCCCACCTTAGTCGTCGTGATTTCATTATTTTTACGTCTGGTGAATCGTACAATTCGTGGAGTTCTTCAATATGCAGTCTCCTCCACTCTCCAGTCATCTCGTCGCGTTTCAGCCCATATATATTTCTCAAGACCGTATTCTCAAATACACGTAATTTATGTTCATTTGCTAGGGTCATACTCCGACTTTCGCAACCGTAAAGTATTACCGGAAGAATAACTGTTCTGTATATTTTTAATTTCAATTTCCTTGATATTAATCGCGATGTTAGAAGTTTTTGGACTGAATATAAACATGCGTTCCCCGATACTAAGCGACATTTTATTTCTTCCGTGACCTCATTTTTGCTTGTTACGTATGCTCCCAAGTATTTAAATTTGTTTACTTTCTCTATGACCTCATCCCTAATTCTTATGTTTTTATTTCCTTCATTCCCTGTGTTTCGGCTTGTTATCATGTATTTTGTTTTATCTATGTTTCCCTGTAGACCTATCTCATCACACGCTTTGTAATGGGTCCTTCTCGTTCCTGATACGGTCCTACTAATATTAATGTTGTCGCTGCGTCTTTCAATTTGTAAAGAAGGCCTCTAACATATTCGTAACATCTCAGGGCGTTGATGGATTCGAACTCGAATCTTTTTTAAATAAATAGTGCTTATGATAGTCAGTCTTAGTGCCCCAAGTCTACCTATAGTGGGGCTACACCGACCCAAACCAAGACTATAGAGCAAATCAATATTCAATACTTCGGAGCTTTTCAGCTGCCAGAAGATTGGATATTGATTCTTCAAAGCTTCCACTGAATAAAATTCAGTTACAGATTAAAACATTATTTATTAAAGAGAATTGTCTTTACACAAGGTATCTCTTTCTCCAGCTATAAAAACAAAACATGGCTTCTTACATACATGCACAATACATTTAATAGTGATAATATTATTTCTATAAGTAATTATGCATTTGTATCAACAAGTAACCATATAATGTGATAAAAGTTAATTAGCTATATTTTTGTGCTGATAATGAACTATATAAGTTTAAGTAATCGTTTATCAATCCATTAGTACACACCTGAAACTCCAGCTCTCAAAGTAGTGACATCTAACGGTGAAATCCTGAATTACCAAAAATTCAATATATATTATAAATCATAACGCGAAATAACTTTTAGTTCTTAAAACAATAAATAACTTTGAAATTAATTAAATTTAAATTAAATATCATTCTTAAATCCATAACCGATTGATTCTAATGTGAATGAACATAATTGGTATCAATACTATATACCGATTGGTAGTGCCATAACAGCTTCTACTAAGACATCGGTGTTGCTTTGTAGTGCATTTATATCGTTCACTATTAAATCTACATCATCCGCGTATACAAACAGTTGAGTCAAACCATTCAGTGATAGCCCCTTTTTGTCCCCTTTAATTTTTAAAATACATATTCTAACGCAAGGTTAAATAGTAGTGGGGACAAGGCATCGCCTTGTTTCAATCCGTTGCGAATCTTGAAACTATCTGACATATTATTACCTATCTGTACTCTGCTTATGGGGTCGTTAAGACACATCTTCACTAGTTGAATTAGTGGAATTTTTTCGGAATTCCAAATCGTATCAGGATACTGTATAATTTTTCCCTTTTGATAGAATCATATGCTTTCTTAAAATCAATGAATAGCTGATGAACCGTTCCACTATATTCCCATTTCTTCTCCAAAATTTGTCTCAAGGTGAAAATCTGGTCCAACGTGGATCTATTTCTTCTAAATCCACATTGGTGATCTCCAATTATTTCATCTACGTATACACTTAGGCGTGTTAACAGAATATTGCTTAATACCTTGTAACCGATTGGAAGTAACGAGATTCCGCGGTAATTATTACAGTCCGATTTATCGCCGTTTTTGTAAATCGGAACTATTATTGAGGTTTCCATTCCTTTCGGAGCTCCTCCTGTCTCCATTTAGCACTGATCAATTTATGTAGTTCCTTGATTAGTGCCGTTCCTCCTGCTTTGATTAATTCTGCTGGAATAGTGTCTATTCCTGGTGATTTCAAATTTTTCAATTTCTTTACCGACATCTCGATCTCGATCTCGCTATGTTCGGGAATCCACGGTTCTGCGGTATGGATTTCAAATTCCTCTGTTTGTTCCCCGTTGTGTACATTAAGAAGTTTGTCGAAATAACTTTTCCACACATCGACAATTTTAGTCGAATCCGCCTCAAGATTTCCACGTTCATTTCTAATCATTCCTAACCTCGGCTGGTAACCTTTCCTTAACGAGTTTACCCCTTTGTATAGATCTCGTATGTTATTTGTCTTGCCGCTTTCCTTATCTTCTGGATCTTCTGCGTCAGATATTCTCGCTTTTTGTTTCTGAACCCGAGTGTGGCGTTTCGTTTCGCGTTGCTGCAGTGGTTGATATTTGCTTCGCTTTTATTACTTAGCCATCGTTGCCTTGCTTGTTTCGTTCCTCATGAAGCTTAAGGCATTCTTCATCAAACCAAGGTTTGTTTTCCTGCTGTTTCTTCTCACCTACGCGTTCCTTCGCTGCGCTCTTAATTGTTTCACGAATTGCCTCCCACATATTACTTACATCAATTTTATTATTAATAATCATCACTATTATTACTCGAGTCGGCTGGGATTTCGAACCTATTTGAGAGTTCGAGTTGGTAATCTGCTTTTATGCTTGCACTATTTAATCGTTTCACTTCGAATTTCAGTTGTTTTGGCCCCTTGTTTTCTCTGTTCGCGTTGCATAACTTTTCCCTTACTTTTGTGATCACTAGTTGATGGTCGGTGACACCTTCCGCTCCTCTGTACGACCTAACATCCATTATGTGGGTGTGTCTTCGTCTGTCCACTAATACGTGATCGATCTGGTTGAGAGTTTTGCCGTCCGGAGATACCCATGTGTATTTGTGTATGTCTGTGTTCAAAGTACGTGATCTTTACCAGTAGGTTTTTCGAAATCGCGAAAGTTATGAGTCTTTCTCCATTGTTGTTGGTCTTTTCGTGAAGTCTGTATTTGCCTATAGTAAGTCTATATTTTTCTTCCCTCCCTACATTTGCATTGAAATCACCCAACACAATTTTCGAATTATACTTCGGTAATCGGTCAAACAGCCTTTCTAGCTCATCGTAGAATATATCTTTGTCATTATCAGTAGCCACATTGGTCTTAGCATAGACGTTTAATAAAACCGTGTTGCCCCATCGAGTACGTATCGTAACGTACGATAGCCTTTCGTTTACGAACTCTATATTCTGAACCACCTGAAGGATACTGTTCTTAATGAGGAATCCTGTTCCGAAATCGTGAGACTGTGTTCCCCCGTAGTAGAAAGTGTACTTGCCCTGTGAGATGCTATCTTGACCCTCCCACCGAACTTCTTGTATCGCTAATATGTCTAGCTCGTACTTCTCTGTCTCGCGTACGGCCAGCTGAAGAGCTCCCGTTTAGTATAATGTTCGTACGTTCCACGT
The DNA here is from genome assembly GCA_022664845.1 of Lepisma saccharinum. Classification (NCBI taxonomy): domain Eukaryota; kingdom Metazoa; phylum Arthropoda; class Insecta; order Zygentoma; family Lepismatidae; genus Lepisma; species Lepisma saccharinum. The sequence continues at coordinate 17,022 of JAGDQP010017469.1, read as the reverse complement.
TCCTATTCTAAGGTCTTTCTTAATCCTGTTCTTGGAGCCCCTAAAGCAGTTCCAGCCCGGAGATCCGAATGAGAGACTAGTTTACCTCCGGAATATTTTACCCCAGGATAATCCATGAACCATCTGTTACTATTTCTTGACATGTTTTAGCGGTGTAGAGTTGTCAGTTCTACGACCTCGCAGTAAAGGTAGACATTCAAGATGTCGTCCTCTGTCCATCTCTCAGCCTTGCCGATGTCATTCATCTTCAGCCTCAGAGTGGTAATGATGATGATCCTTCCCCTCACCATGATATTTATGTTCGGGGTTATCTTCCCCTAGGCTTTGTAGATCCCTCTTCTAACTGCAAGGCAGAAGTACTGGTTTTGGTCCGCCCCGGAAAATTTCCGGTACTCACCATATCTGGTCGGTATTCCCCTATTCGCCACCTGGGGAGGCGCCTGGTGGGAGACCAGTAACTCCAACCTGGGATTTGTGAGCACTGCACTTTATAATGTTAGGTTCTTTTTTACTACGTTTAAATTCCATATTTTTATGTGTACTCCCTCTTCCTCTTCTTCTTCTTTCTCTCCTCTCCCCTTTTCTCTCTCTCTCTCTCTTTCATTTCTCTGCCTCTGCCTAAAGACATCCATCGGTTTCAATTTTTTATTGTGTGTGTTTAAATTTTCCCTCCATCAACTTACGTATATTGTTTCATCTCGCTTTTATTCTTTCATTTTATACATTCTAATACATGTCTATTTTGAAAGAAAAAAATGTGTTCATGATGTTTGCTGATTTTAGTGTGGGCGAGACGAGGGAAGGAGAAAGAGGGAGTCTGTTTACCAGACACGATTATGGGAAAAGAAGGTGCCATTTGGGTTGCTTAGCTGCACAGCGTTGGCTGTCGCAATTTTTTGATGCGAAGTGGACAAGTACTGCTCTATTCATCTGGCAAACTGAGGGAAGCTGGAATTGAATTGAATTGAATTTTAAGCTGTTTATGGAATGTTGTCACAGGTGCGAAGTTCTGCACGAAATTCTAAACGCCACATCATTTGCGACGTCGCAATATTTCCAAGCATAACGATTGCAACTTAGAGAGTTCTAGATGGCTTGTATATTCCTCATGTTTATTTTAATGTTTTTGCAAAGAAAACTCAAGAGATATAACTAAATGAGAGTTATAATATTTTTTCATCCCAACCAATACGATCCATCTTATGGTATAGTATGCGAATACGCAGAACTATGCATCCAAAATAAGAACTTCCATCAGGAAATTATTGCATTTTGGAGTTTCAGAACATCCCGTACAGACATGTTTTAGGGATCATTGAAAGAGAGGATCACATAGTTCATATCACAAGAAATCTATATTTCCCGTGATAGATAAATAAATGGTTTAGATTTACCACTATTTGTTTACACAACGAATAGAACGTTTAACTTAACCAGTTCTTTTGATGTTTTTGTATTATCTCTTATTTGGATATATAATAACAAAACCCTGTTGTCTAGCAATTATTGTCACGGACTGCAAATCATCACTTGGGATACACAGGTTTGAGTCTCGTTGGCGACCATACTGAGTGAGTTTTCTACAATTTTTTCTCAGTTTTACTACAGATTCCGGTATAGTGCATAAACAATGGTACTACAATCTTCCTACATTCTCTGCCTATGAAGAATGCTAGGTAAGGGACATCAGTTTGAAAGAAAACACGTTGTTTAGGTTATAGGAGCAAATCTGAGCAATTCATATACATTTTCAAATGTTCTGTTACGAAAATCATGTTGCTATAATTTCCATGAATGTGTGTTCAGGACAAACTCTTCGACATTTTCTCTTAATACATCTTTATACTCTGGAAACCAAGAATATACTTTGCATTTTCTTTAAGCAGCTCAACCTATCTTCTGAAGTGGTATATATGAACATTTTTCTCCTCATTTTCTGATGAATCATGGAAGCCATCAAACAGGGGGAAATCAGGGTTATTCATCGAATAAAATGTCTTTCTAGTAGGGTTGATTAATGAAGTATAGAAGCAGGAGTCGTTTAATCTTCACTATATATTTCTGTATAAGAGCGTTGAATGAGCATTGCAACACATTGTACTGCATACAATTGACAGAAGATTAAAATGTTACATGCAGGAATCTGTTGCTTTTGCTACATCAGGTTACATCTGCTACGCCCGGTTCGCCGATCCAGATTTTTCGAATGTTATTATAGCCTTGTGTGAGCACGGAAGGATATGCGTTCGAGCATTATGCGGAGCATCACGTATCAGTATTGAAATTTGGCATGGATGAACACAGGTAAATTCAAAGGCATATAATTTGTACAAAAGGAGGCATATCATTTGTACAAATGTACAAACATTTGATTAGCCTAATTAGCAAACCTAATTAGCAAAATACTATTAACGGTAGCATGGCAGCATATTTCTTTTGTACCACTATTTTTATTTATGGTACATAGAGGTCATCTAGGCATGTGTTTGCTATGCAGCGAAATCGTCTGTTTTCATACTTTTATAGAACATTTAGAATTATAAACATAAGTTGTCAATAGTGAAGTAGAAATGATCATAATCAACTGAGAGAGTGGTATTGCAATTAGATTTTATAAAACAATACGGAAATGGAATCTATAAAACATCATGTAATTAGGGTTTTCATAACTGTCTTCAAACCTTCATCGATTAACTTTTCATTGCTGCCTGAAACAAATTATCTTGCAATAGAGAACAATAAATAACTACTTAAACTTTTAATGGTTAAACATCAGAAAACGGTGAGAAGTTTGACCTAATATGAGGAGAGAGTTTTCCTATATTGACTATTGGTAATTTTCGTGCAAACTTTCTGCTAAGATGCAAAATTGCAAGCAAATGCATAATTATTTAGAACGACTAGGTTCTAAAGGTATAGAAAAACAGCAGAAATTATATTGTAATTTAATAGTAGACTAGTAGACAGTGCAGTTAAAACAGCAGACCTGGCAATGATCAGTCAGACAGCCACATGAGCAAAAATATTGTGTTGCTTTTAAGAACTTCAGATAAACAAAAATAATCCGTGCTTCAGTTGATATAGAAATGTATGTTCTTTTTAATCCATACAAAGGATTTCAGTATTTCCGCAATTTTATATAGAAAGGAACGAAAAGACTTTTTTAACTTTAGTTTCAGCAGTCAGTAATAAAAAGGAAAATATTTAACAATAACAATACAGCAGAGATTCCGCCAGGATTTCAGTTTGGGACGTGTAAAGTGAAAATTGGGAGGGTGTAAATAGAGTTTCGCACGGTTTCTATGGATTTTTGACTGTAAAAATGTTAAAGTTTGTGGAGTGTTCTCGAGCATTTCGGGAGTGATACCTCCACCGGGGGTAGGTGTCTGACGGAATCATTGCAATCCAGTCTCAAATTGGAATTTGGAAGCCCGGTTTGTCATGATGACGGCAATTTTGATTGTTTTTATAGGGGTTTTTCTTCAGTCTCGGAAGGTAAATATCGGGTGGTACCCGAACTGGCGGCTTGTCCGTTTTATTCACGAGCGCTGGCGTAGCATTCGGGAGGTCATGGGTTCAATCCCAGCGGCCAACCATCCTGACTGAGGTTTTTCAGGTTTTTCCTCAGTCACAACAGGTAAATGCTGGGATGGCACCTTCAACATAGGCCCTGGCCGACACATTCCCGAATCCTTTCCCTTCCGCTATCCCGACCTGAGCATTAGATGCCTAGAGACCATAAAATTCAATTCAATTGATGTAGTGACGTCATTCTCCAGACGAGACAAGCTTAGGCTACAACTACGATTTTCAAAAACTGGAAGGATGTATAGTTTCATTTGCTTACCTATGCATTTTGTATAGAGCTAAATTTTTAAACTGGAAAATGGCTTCTAACGTTGAAGTTGAATTTTGATTAAGCACCTTAGGAAACTTGTGACATTCTAAGTATCAAACCTACAGTTTATGTCAAATTGGCATCTTAACACTCCTTTTCCAACTACTTGATAAAGAGATAAATAATGCATTTTAAACTCTTCTTCAAGGCTGTGTATTTAGAAACACGCTTCATAAGCACAAAAAGTCACACTACTATGGGTTCTGTATTCCTGTACCTGTATTACCTGAGCCTCTTCAATGTTTTTAAAAATAATGAGGAAGCACAAATAAAAATGACAAAGAATTTAATGTGAGCTATTATTGGGGTGTAATGGGCTTGGAAAAAATGTATGGAAAGTAAGATAAAAGTGCTCCCTTAATAGTGCTACTAAAGTGCTCGAAAACGCTAAAAAAAACTGCCCTTAGAAATATAATGCTTTTAATGGGTTCAAATAGTGTTCCGATTTATGTAGAACTTGTAACAGAGCACATTCGAAAACTTTCACAGCACTTTCTTACAATTGGTATACTTTTAATACATATTCCCACTTTTGAAATTGCCCTAAAAGTGTAAGAAAATGTTTTTTTTTTACAGTGATGCCATTTCAACAGCAGTGTTTCATTGGATTCATACTCATTTATAAAACGCAGAAATATCCAAACGGAAAAGGTCTATGAGTAGCGCTCGCGTGACTGATTTAACTTGTGTTATATACGAGGAATGCACGCAGGACTGAGTCTTTTGTCTAACCATTCTGATCGTGGTTTTTCACGTATTTTCTCTTAATTTTAACTTAGTAATAGATTGCTCACCTCTTCTGCGTGAGGTCTCCGGTTCGAACCCGACTTGTGCAATGTCCAATGTGCGTGGGTTTTCTCGGTAGTTTCCACTTTTCTTCATTTCACGAATTCTTCCATCATAAACCATTCGGCCTGGGTTAAAGTTTCCTCAAAGTCGTAAATAAAATTCAAATGTCTAAATCGTGTTTAGAACTCTGGATTTTCTACTTCATAAAATGTAGAAAGGGTGTTATGAATGATTCTTTAACACATGCTTAGGTGAGCACTATGTAGCATCCATTATAGAATATTACAGCCACAGTGAAAAACTGTCATATTACCGTCAATAGCATTGTGTTGAGTTGGTAGTGTATTTAAGAATTTGAGACAGACTTTTCTTTAAAATTAAACAAAAGAAAGTAAAAGGTATGTTCTCAGGGATTGAACACAAACTACCATTCAATATTTAGGCGTTAAAATTTAGAGATACGATACATTTTTGTTAATTGCATGTTTTACAAGAGCGCAGAACATCTGTGAATATAATACAAGAATAACTAAATATCGTTTGGGAAACTACAATATACTGAAATTTTATTATTATATAACGTAGCCGTTCATAAAGTGTGTTTAGGTCATAAACTAGTGAAACCGTCATGGTGAATACTATTAATGAAACATAATAAATTATGTATGAATTTTTCATCAATTTGTTTATTTCATTCCGAGAAATATATTCCCACAATGCAGTTAAAGTTGTACCCAGCAATTACAATGACCGCCGAATACCAGCTGCATAACAGGATTATTCAGTTTTACTCGTATAATAAGCCTATGCAACGAGGAATATTTAGTTTGCCTTAATATTCTGCTATTTTTTTTTAAATTTATATCAATAAGTTATTCAGTATGTAAGGGCATTAGAAGAGTGTGGGATTACGTCCCTTGGCGAACATTTATTTCATAATTCACACGCGGAAAAGAAATTGGGATACTGAACGCAGAGTCGTTTCCCTAGGTACTGTTTCCAAGTTCCTCTGGTGAGACGGCGAATGCTTCGGAAAATCTCACTCATGATGGCTAACATAAGCAGGAGTTGAATGAAATGCTGATTTAAAACTACTAACTTATTCATTAGGCCATGGCGATGCGATCGAGATTATAATGTATGATGAATTTAAAGATTTCAATATTTTAGACTCTGAAAACAGCAGCGACTGATTATTTGGCCCAAAGCAAAGATACGTGTAAAGAGGTTATAATGCTTTCTTTCCTTTCTATATTTAATACATCGGGAAGGGAATACGGGAAGAATTTGTTTGAGTTTTCCGTTATGTATGCGGAGGCTTATTCGTATGGAAAGCGTTACATTATCTACAACCAATAAGAAGTAAGAGATACCTAACATTCCAAGGCCTTTTCCTGTTATAAACGCCATTTTATGAGGGAAGGATTATGATTGGCTGCTTATAACTACCATGCGCATGTACAGTGAGCTCCCTTACTCCCTTGCTTTGCGCAGTATCTAGATATGAACAGTGAAGTAGTGGAATAACTTGTTGGTGATCTTGGTGTGTGTTTTGTTTCTCTTGTGACCTGTATTTCGAGTCGTGGTAGATATTCTTCGGTAAGTATTCTATTACAAATACTTGGTATTTTTTCAGTAGATGTCTACTACGCTTACTGCTGAATTTGTGCTATTTCCAGATAGAGAAAAGAACATAGAGTACCGTATGTTTTGCTCGTTAAATCTGAGGCTCGCAATATGTTTCGGAAAATAGACAGAAAAGTGTTTGCAGAATGTCTGCAGAGAGGGAGAAATCCCGAGCTACGTCTTCAATAAAGTGACGACTTATTACAATAGTTATTTGTAACTGCTTTTTGGTGCTGTTTAATTCCCGACTTGCTTGCCCATTCATGCATCCTTTCGCAAAAAGTTGGAATATATTGCATGTCCACAATATTATCAGTAACCTTCTATAATGTATTTACTTCTAGTTGCTGTATGTTTGATTATCCCGTTTCAACAAATATTATTATAATTTCTGGTGTAAGGATGTCGTGATTGAGAGCGGAATGGGAACAAACGAATATTTAATTTTCATCCAAACTCCGATAGTATATTTAACGTATCTTGTTTTCATTGCGCAAAACTATTTTCATCTTCAACACTTTATTATAATTACGAATTTATTACAATTTAAGACTTCTGCTGATAATATTATTACTTTAATATTAACTATATTTCGTAGCTATTTTCCCGAATCCATTCCTTATAATTGATGCGATTAATGATAATTCTTAGATAATGTTTGTGATTTTCAAATTTGAACCTTTAAATTTCTGATTATAAAACTCGAACACTTCGACAAAGCGAAACTATTAAATTTGTATCGTCTGTGATGTTGATAATTTTTTCCGTTCGTATCTGAATATAATCTTAGCTGACTGTCTGCATTGTTCTACTAAACAACATATTTCTTAAACATGTCATCGGATATTCACTCAATTAACTTATGGATGGTTGAGACCTGGGAAAGATACAAACGGGTTTTTCTTGCTGTGCGATGGGCCTATGGACGTGATGAAATCACACGCCCACATTAAGAAATAATATACTTCAAAGCTGTTGCTGTATCTGGGAAAACATTCCTTGCGCTTGGGCGTGTGAACGTATGGGAAATATAAACTTGAAATCTAGTTGCTGCACCGAGCTTGCGTTTGGAAAAAGATTCGAATTCCGAAAAAAATAGAATTGATTCAAAAGGAAACGAGTTAGTACTCACATTTCAAATGCTGAGTTTGGGATAAGAATGGTCTATAGATAAGAGTGTTTTAAGTCTTTGACACCTGATTGGCTTTGGTTGGAGCCATTAAACTTTAAAATTAAAGTGTACAAGAAGTGTAACATTTTGTAGTTTTTGGGTCCATGATCCACATGCAACAAGTCGAATGACTCAATGTTGTTCACTAGTTAATGTTGACTTGAATTTTATTTATGGCCTTTAGACAATTCAGGCTCAGAAGGTGTTGTGGTGGAACAGAAGATTATGGAAGGCAATCACTGTCTCGCACAGGGCGTTATTTGGAGGTTTCATCTCTACATTTGCCTAAGAAGATTGAAGAAAACCCGTGAAACATTTCAGTTGGGATGGGTGACAGCTGCAGGTGCTTACTAAGCGAAAGCTCTATGAATAGGGCCAGGCACTAGTAGTCGATGTTGATTTTTCTTCTGTTAAAGGACATGGAAAGAGCCATAGAAAAAGTCCTAAGCGTGGTTCTAAATCGTAGGTAAATATTAATATTATCTGTAGTACAGGCGAAAAGTTGCGGTTTAAAAGATAATTACGTACTATCTAATTGATTTATTAGAAAGAAGCAAAGTTGCGTATCATTATTAGAAAGAGTATGCTAGAGCAAAGCTCCGTAGCAAGATTATGTAAAAACAAATGTTTATAAAAATGAGGAATGAGGAATAAAAAGGCAGAAAATATACACTCTTCTGAGAATGTACATTAGGCGATACACTGAAAATCTCCTGGCAGAAAAAACACACAAAAACTGCACCAAATATTGAACTTTATGTGAACGCATGTTAACTTTATGTGCCTACCGAAAAAATGAGTTTTTAGTGTGCTCAATGTGTCTGTTTATTAGATTCTGGCCCACGATGCACATTTTCTTAAGTTCATATTTGCTGTAGTTCGCATTATCTACACTTCGTTTTGAGATCACTTTTAGGACATTGCCAATTTATATGAATTTTTGTGCATAATTGTGTATCAGTACACCAGAAGTGCATATATTTATGCACTAAAAATGTAGCGTCTCTCATATTAATTTTCCGAAAAGTTCATATGTTATGCACTAGAAACGTGCTAAAACTGAAACATATTGTGAACTTCTTTTGGGACATATTGTTAACTTTAGGCGTACTTTGATTTTCAGTGTACATCTTACGTAAAATGTACAAATGTTTGCTTTTACAGGGAAGTACTTATCTAACCGTTTTACAGCAAAATATTGTTTCAGACAAAGAAAATAAACTACGCATGGTATCATTTTCAGGGTAGAATCTCCGGAGAGTTTATTTTAGTAACAAAGATATGACAATCGGAGGAGAGCAGTCTGACCTGCTGAAATTCTATCGCATTTCACGTCATACTATTATAATCTAATCTTCCTACCTTGAACCTTTTCCTCCGTTCAGATGCAACTGGACGTCATGGAAGTACCGTAATGGCTAAGCACTCTCGAGGAAGTGAGACGCTTTTCACCTGACAATTATTTCGATTGAGTTCTTAATATTATTAACCACGAAGCACATTTGCTTTTTTATGTTCCGTAATACTCACAATTTTCTCGAAATAGAACTTAATTTTAAAGTTCGAGAGTCCATAGTCGTTGATTTGGACTAAAAAATTTGAAAGCTTTTAGATTGGGATCGATGGTTAAAATTGCTTCAAACAAAGTACTGTATGTTTCATGAGGATTTAACATTGATATTTTTATTGAAATGCGCGACTCAGGCTTTTTTAAATATAAAGGATGCCGTACGAGAAATGTCTGCCAACGCAAACATTTTTCAAACGTTTTCAGCGGCTCTACGAACGTTGGCAGACGTGCATCGCTGCTAACTGGGACTATCTTGAAAGTCAATGTGGATCTGTGTCAGTGTCTGTGTGGATGTGGACGTTTACGCAAAGCACAGCAACCATGGAGACATCTGGGTTCTACTGGTTGCCTATATTATAGGTGCCAGTCCACGAATTTATTGACTGTACTGGTATATATCAAATCATACATCACCATTGACATCTTCTCTTCACTCTCTTTACTCCATTGTATCCATTCCTGCTTTGTACTATTGTAAGAGAGGATAACTTTTGGCTTTCACAAACAATTATCTTGTCCAGGTTGCTTTGTGTGTGGATGCTGCTGACATGAATAAGTACTTTGTCCTTCTTAAGTCAAAAGGCATTGGATCCTCTGAGACCCAAGTAGTATGCATTCTCTGGTGTTACATCCCCTGGTTCTTACGAGCTGTTCAGAAATATTGTCCTTGCTGTTACTGGTGTTCTCCATCAAATTATGAGTTTTCCTAAAGAGATTTCTGGCCAGATACACACTTGGAATTCTTTTACAGAAACATCCAACTAAATGAATAAGGACTTCCTCTCCTGCATTTTCCTTGCTTTGTGCATGTTACTTCTCTCCATTACATTCATTCGTTATGTGTTCACATTTTGAATATAAGGCATTGTTTATTCAATTAATGGTGTTATTTGCATGGATTTCGATTGCTTTATGTCTTCATTTTTGGACTTGTACGTGCTAATTAGAATGAGAACTCCGATTATCTTCTTCAGTTCTTGGTCATCTATATTGTAGCTTCCAACTGACAATCGCGGAGGTGAATATCTTCCCAACATTAGTTTGATGTGACAGGAAAACCTTATACTAAAATTTCGAATGCCTGGCTGGATATTCGACGGGATATTGCGCAGCTTCTGGTAGACATATAACTAATATTAGATCCGTTTAATGAAACAGACCTAATCATAGCCAGGTACGTAAAAACCCTGGATCGAATCTGACCTTAATTCTCTGCTTATGGTTAACTTTGATCTGTTTTATACATCTTCCAAAATTAATTGTATAGTGCACCTATTTTTTGTTTATTTGTTTATCCAAGACGCCAAAATAAGCCTTAGTCGACACATTCTAATCAGTAGTTGTCCCGTTCATATCAAAATATTGGCAGTTTCGTTCACTAGAAGTTTTGAGTAGGTATATCATTTCAGATCTAACTTCAGTTCAATAAAGCAAGAAAGTCAACTTCATTTTACTTTTCTTCCATCATCATAAAAGTAGTAGCAGGTCTAGATCTGTTCTTTTATCTGAAAAATATTAGTACTTGTTTAAAAACATAGTTATGTGTATTTGGCTTGCTACACACATAACACAAGGCACCATTATGTGATAAGTGGAAGGTGGATTTTGCATATTTCTGTTTTTATGAATATTCGATAATCTACATGACTAAAATTCGATTTAGGCTGTTTACAATTAAATTATGGGGATTTTGTTGGGCATATAACGACATATTTAAGGTGTTCGTACATATTTTGCTTGTTAGTGCATATACTAGCATACGTCCATAAAGTTTTACATATGAACTTTATAATACACTTTTTTTTTATATTTACGGAATTGAAACTCTTTGCGATGTTACTGACCGTTATTTAAAGCACCACGAAGGGAAAACTTGATGTATGCCAAACTGACATCACAGTTGTTGGAAAACCAGAATATGGAAAATACCGACAAAGAAAGGGAAGGCGTAATAGCCTTTCTGCATCTTTGGCTCAAGCCGGTATAGGAGAAGGAATTGGAATAGCGAAATAGAGTCGGCCAGTGCTCTAGGTTTGAAGATACCCTCCCGGTATCTGCCTGATCTGACTGAAAAAACGCTTTGTAAAAGCCCTAGTCAGGATGGTCTACCTTCCTGATTTTAAACCGAGACTTCTGAATGCGAAGTTAACACTCTACCAACTCAGATACGGCTGCTCGACGTTGGATTTTCTAAGTTGTTAACAATCTCTCACGACTCTTCTGATCTTACATGTACTGTACTTATCAGCCAGTCGGTAGTTTGGAAACAGGTAAAGGTAGGACTAAAAATTCTAACTAATCTTTTTTACGAAAAGCATGGGAATCGGAAACGAGATGCTAAAGGTATCTGATTTGGTGAGATAATTTAGTATTCCAAAAATAAATGACTGAAGTTTTCTCAGTTTTTTTCTCAGTCACATCAGACAAATGCCGGGATGGTACCTACAATAACCCTGGCCAACTAGCTTCTAACATACTCTTCCCTACCCTATTAAAGCCTGAACCTAAGATGCAAAAAAGCCATAAATAAATTCAAAATTCTATTCAAAACATGAGAAGAGCGCTATCGATTTGGTGCAATTTTCAATATTCTTGTTGTTTAAAATGCCTATTTTATATGGTTTAATATACAAACTTGTTGTTTAATGCGTTTAATTGTAGCGCCAAATGTACTCAGGTGAAGTGAAGAATGTGGGAAAGAATAATTCCTGGCCTTAAGAAAGGTACAATTCCATCATCTGGTGAGACAACACGCAACAAAGGAAAACATCAATGAGGATGGTCGACTTGAACACAGTTCGTCCTCACTCAACCTCCTCATTATTGCTTAGTTGTTAGAGACGTAAGCTACTACACAACTCCTGCTGACTGCGTCCCTACTTAGCAGAGCTAAAACGCGTCACCGGATCAATCGGGTTATTCGGCTAAAGTTTGGAAAGGGTCACCGGGTATAGGTTTCGGACCCGGCCTAACCCAATTTAAACCCGGTAACCTGGGGAATAAAGCAGAATTTTTAATTATTTCCTTGCGGTTCAACCAGGGATTCTGGCAGGAGTTTCAGTTTCGGAGGTGTATTGTCAAAATCTGGTGGGTCTTAGTGAAGTTTTGCAGGGTTGGCCAGGACCTAATTTCCCTGGTGGGGCTTATGAAATACTCCGGATAAACCTCAGTCGGGATCGTCGACCGCTGGGATCGATCGCAGGATTCCCGGAATGCTAAGCCAATATTCTACCGCTGAGGTAACGGCTTCTCGGTGACCCTGGGAAGCAGAGGCGGCGTTAGGTGAGCACGGGGCCTAGGGCAATAATGACCCCGCGGGGCCAAAGTACAAGTAAAAATCGCTGAGCGCCGAAATGTTACATCTAAAGCCGATAAAGCAGTAAGCAACTTCCCCCTAAATGCTTCCTCTCACTTCTTCCTTTCATTCCTAACCCTAAATTTATTACTAAATATTCTCTTTTTTAATGAACAACGGTTTCTTATGAAAAAAAAATCCGACATAATTTGTTTAAAGAAAGTACAATATATTTTAAAAACTGCATTACTAATTACAAGTGCTTCTTTATTCATTTCCATTTCACATTACATTTCGCATGGAAACTATACAAACTAGTTTATTTGTAAACTTTTTTTACAAATCAACTTTTATATCATTGAGTAAGAAAAATATCAACTCGGAACGCGGGGCCTGGGGCGGTTGCCCCAGTTGCCACCCCCAAACGCCGCCTCTGCTGGGAAGTAAAAGCGGTCGACCCCACCTCACTTTGGGCCGTAGGTCAAGAATATATGTGTACGCATTGCACAGTGGATACATTTAGCTTAGCTGAATTATTTTTATTATTATTTCAAGCAGAATGTTGTTTGATCCCCTTAATTGTAATCCTGCGCACGCTACTGCAATAAATAAGAACCTATCAACAATCATTTTTTTTCATTTAGTATACTTGTTTGCACTTGTGAGATCCTTAGAACTTCAACTGGGCTGAAACATGTTGAGCTAGGGAAGAATGTAGTAAAATTCCTAAAATTAAAATACATACAGCTGACAGTTTTTTTTAATGCTGCGTACTTTCTCCCCGTACAAAAATATCCTTACCGATAAACAAAGGAGTTTTGTAACAAAAAACGTTGAAAAGTATCTACTTTAATAGGTCTAACAGTAGCAACAAACAGAATTAATACACTGTATGAGTGAAAGAAAGTTGATAGTGAAGATATCAAAATTGTGTATAGTCTGCAGAATATGAGTAGCCCTAGTTTACACCATCTTTGTCTTTTTTTTTTGCAATATTTACTCGTCCTTTTTAGTGCATATTTAAGAGAATATTTTTCCATTTGTACAGAATACAACGTGCATATTTAAGCTGTTTCCCGTGCAGATCGATCCGCCCTCTAGTGATAAGCGTATGAATAATCCAAGACCGATGTAAGTTTGTATCCCTAATAATACACTTTCACTTTGGCAGCTCACTCGTTTATATTAAGAAGTTAAAGAATGTTATTTATCTAGTAAATCTTCGTCCATATCACAAAGATCAAAATACAAGTGACATTAAATAAGTTTTTTTTTCGGAATCATCAGAAACATTGACTGAATGGCTGTGTGGCACACAGAATGAATGACACGATATTTGTATGATGAACATGCTAGAAGGTTTGAGGTTTTATGATTATGTTGGTCTCCGTCTACCAATGGATCGGTTCTATTAACATTGATAGTTTGGGGAAATTCTGATTGGTTTACTTCCACGGACTTGCACTTTACATTTCATGTTAGAAAACTGTTAATTCTATATTTTTTAAAACTATTTGTTATTAGCCCCCAGGCCAAAAAATAAGCTCTGTAGAATAATGGCATACCAGCCATTGGCACCCTCTGTTAGCAATAACTGTCTTGAATAATTTACACAATGGTGCATCTTAAGGGGTCCCTAAACACTCTTCTAATTGTTGAAGAAGGAAACCCGTACAATAATTGCATGATAGCAATTAAAAATAGAGGAAATGCATAGTCGGTTGTTTATCAGTGGCGTCTCGTGGGTTTGAAAGGTGGTAGTTCACAACCAGTGATTCCGCCAGACCCCCTTTTCGGGGCTGTCACCCCCCCCCCAAATTATCGAGCTTATTCAAGTATGAATTTTTACGGTAAAAAATAGTAGAAACCGTGCAAAACTCCAGTTACCCCAATTTTTATTTAAAACCCCCAAAATTGAAAATCCTGGCAGAATCTCTGCTCCAAAGAGCAACGAAGAAAATACGAGAACAGGAAACACATCGTTCGATAGCTTGAAACCATTTCTCAATGTGCTAAATAGAAAATAGTATTTATTTACACTATATACTGAGTTAAGAAATGGAAAAGGAACTCCACACAAAAATAAGTAGTTGGACTGGTAAGGAATCATCTCGCTTTTTGAGGTATGCTGGTTTAAAAGCTCGA
>JAGDQP010017468.1:26861-38478 GCA_022664845.1 Lepisma saccharinum | reverse complement strand
ATCCGCCGGGCCGAACGGGCGCGCCCGGCCCGTGCAGGGCTCTGGCTATGAACGCGTTCACGTGAGCGCGCGCAATTTTGTTGGTGTTTTGAATTGTGCACGCTCATTTTTTAAAACGTAAGTTTGAGCGTGAGTTTCGCTCAGAAATAAAGGGCACGCTTTATTTTCACGCTCACTTTCTGTTAAAAATACCCCGTGAGAAGTTGTTATACCTAAGTGAAATTGACCTTTGAGTGTTTTTTAGCTGGCTGACGTTATTTTCCTGCATTCTAACTGTCTAATGTGGGTATTCTCTGAGAAGGGAAAAGATAATTAGAAGAATGTACCGAATTATTTGAGTTTCATCTTTACCAAAGAAATTTAAGTAAAATTCTCTACTTCTCATTTTAAACAGAGTTGAAAGGCTTGTGTTCCATAAATACTTATAGCGCTTTAATATAATTGTAAACACAGAATATTTCCTTGATAAAATAGTCTGACGGTTGATTGTAGTGAGAATGAAATCTCTATTAAATTAAATTCATGTGTAAGTACAAGACTGCTCGTGTAAAGTACACCAAATACAAATGAATTCTTGTTAGTCCGCTAAAGAATGAATCCTACCATGAATGAAGAGAATATGCATAGTCCGTCTATTATAACAAATCTATATTGATGTGCAGAGATGTCCGCAATGTTCATTATTATCTTTTTTAAACGCTCTTCTGTAAAATCAAGAAAATGAACGAAGTACGTTCTTTCCCTTTGGTCCTCATTTGTAATGTGAAACCAGGAGCCCGGTCCTTCCTTTCACCGTAGCCTGTTGTATTCTCTCTTTTTATCGTATATGTGATGAAGGAGTTTCTTTCCCTTATTCTTTTTGTAATTATAATAGCGTACCAGCGTCCTCTGATTATGGTTTTGTTCTGTGTGTTTGTTGTTAGCGGGTTATCGTTATTCCCAGTTAACTTAGCTATTCTGTCCTTTGAGCTCATGTGTGTGACTACGGACCCATGTGTGTGTAGCAACTCTTGTCAGAGTTTTAAGTATTCTTTCTTTTTTGCCAAGCACTATTCTCTTTCCCCGGTATTCCAGTTTCTGTAGAGCACGGTTCTCTTTGGTTTCAGCTTTCTGATGGTGGTAGTGGCTGTTGGGCTATTATTTTAGTAAGTTTGTCTTCATGGAATTTGAGAATTTGTTTTACTGGTCGACCAGCCATGTTCTGACCGGGCTATTGCCTGCTGTTTATTCTGTTGGTTTCATCCTTTCATTTTCCTCTTGTCTGTTTGGTTCGCTTCGTTTTAGCGGAGATTACCCAGGTTCTGGACTTTTCCGCTTTGCTGCAGCAAATTTCCTTAGTCAGGTAATCATTGCATACGTAACCGTACTTCTTTTTAATTTTCCTGTTAATGTGGTATCTAATTTATTGCTTTGGCCCTTAAAACCATTGAGTTCTTATTTGTCTTTAATTGTACTCTTTTCTCATTTGTTACTGTATTTCTGTTGGAATTGCATAAGGAATTGCCCATATATGTGCACAGGTTGATATTCAGCATAGGTAACTCAAGGCAGGTCCAAATATGGATGGTGGCATAGGTCACAAGCAGAGCTGAAATCGGGTCACTTTTGGTGACACAGCCTGACCTAAACATAGGTGACCTGGGCGGAAACATCAGCCAAACGGCCCGATTGACCAGATCCGAAACTCATCCCGCTGACCCAGTCTTAACCTGAATAACTCGGTGCACGATCTTGACCCAATCGACCTGGTGACCAGTCTTGTTCCTGTGGTTAGAATCAATCGATATTATAATACGTCAGATTGCTTTGAAAATGAACTTATGTGCGGGAACTTAATTTTTGAGAATTTCAAAAGATGTTAATGCTTTTATAGTATTTAATATTTCAAACACAAAATCGATTCAGAACATTTCCGAAGGTTATTTGCACAACTCCGGCGGCATTTTTTTTTCTTCTCTTTCTGGGGATATGAGACTATTTCCATATGTTTTTACTATACTATCCTTCTCCCGGTCACCGCAGGTAGAAACTCTGTCCAAAAACGCAACAGTGTATAAGGAAATAATTAAATCTCTGCTTCGCCCTCCGGATCACCGGGTCCCAAATATGGACCCGGTGATCAGATCCGAAAATTGACCCGGTAACCCGTTTCAGCTCTGGTCACAGGTACGGAATATTCCAATAGTTGTGCCTCTTTTGTACAGTAATTTCATTCCACCATAACTAACGCCAATTTTTCTTTCCCTAGAACCTCCAATTCTGTGTTTAGTGTAGGAGACGGTGGGTGAGATATTTCACACTTGGAGTAGTAGTCGTTTGAAACGGACTTTCGCCCCTTGCACTATTTATGCTGAGATGCTTGTTCCTTTTTTGGTGTGTTCAAGGCTCTTTGAGTCCATGGCTTTCTTTTCCTCTTCGTTTTCTTCTTTTATCAGTTGTGCATAATTGGTATTGCCTACGAGACGAGGCGAGTCAGAGAAATGTTTATTGAAAACGAGACGACACAGAGAGATGCCTATTGAAAACGAGACGATACACACATCTCGTTAGCACAAGTAAGCGTAAATTGAGCGAAGATGAGCGTGAGTTTGAGCCCGCTCAGTTTTTGAAGGTTGAGTTTGAGTTGAACTATGCTCACTTTGAAGGTGAGTTTACTCAGCTCTGATTACATTATACATGTACAGTGAGAATCCTAGAAAATGATTGACGAAAAAGTTTACTTAAGTACAAACTTTGGGTGATCTGGTGATACTGATACTAATATACGTTGCCATAACAACGAATCAAACATTAATTTATGATTATTATAAATTATGTTGAACTAGAAATGTATTGTATTCCCTGTGAATTAGTTGCTGCTGTGTTTCTTCTGTCCGCACTGAATAACATGGTCCTTTATTAATCCATGCTAGGTTGAATCATCGACATTAGTGCATTGTTCCTTTTTTTCGTTAATTGTTGCAAGTTATTTAACATGGAGTGTCAAGTTGAGAATCAAGATACGCCATCCTCGGTGGCCACCGAAAACATTAATGCAGTGGATGGCGATGAAGTGTTCAGAGCAACTTACGAGAACCGCTACCTAATTAATCAAAATTCTCATATAGATAGGAAATGACAAAACCATCAATGAGCATTTTATAGGCTGAATAAAACCAACACTAATTCAACCAATTAATTATTCCATCATAGGCAAAGTTAACCGCTTCTCTAGTTAACCCGTTACTTCCCAGAAAACAAGAGTTTGATATAACTGGGAGAATGACTTGGGGGTACCTTGAAGAGCTCTCCAGGTTACGATGGCCTTTTTCTACAAGTAAGAAATATTGGCACAACAAATAATCCAAAAAGGGGATGAATACTTAAAGTAATTATTGCTCTCCGTATAAAACTAAAATAAGAATCTTCGCTTGAACCTGAACTCTCCATAGTTGAAAAGAGATTTGCGTTCTCTTTATAAGGTTTTCGCAATACCCTCCAATGAAACTTCCTGAAATGAAAGTCACATTAATATCACTATTACCTGTTCCTTCTCGGGAAATCTTGGCTCCGTGGTTCCCAACCTCAATCACTGGGAATACTGGTGACCCACAGTAATTTATATAGGTACCATAATTCGTGACCAAGAAATGAAATTTGAAGCAGAAACTAATAACTGCTGAAAAATTCAAATCAAAAACAGAAGTAAGGGCGGAATTAACTATTTTTATTATTTTCTTCTCTTGTCTTTTATCAAAAAGCAAAATAAAATGATAGTTTTCATTGAACAGTATCGCAACTTCTGCTTGATGTAAGAAAGAATAGACGTTTTCTTACCAATTTCAGAGCAAATACTACTTTGAATATATTCATGATAAACTACCTCAATAAGAAGAAACCAAAGATAGCTGAGAGCTTCTAATTCCGACACTTTAACGAAACGAAATAACTTTTCTTAACTACGTAGAACGTCAGCTCGACTCCTTACTTCGGAATAACTTTGAATTACGTGACTGATAGCTATGAATTCGATAACTGTCAAACCTACCAGACTTTACCCTACATATCGACCTGAAAATAGAATTCCCTGACAAGTATATCAAACATACCAACTGCTTTTCGTAGAAAATTGAATTTTATGTAGGAAACTTCTACTTGTACTTCAAGGAATTTAGGACTGGTCTCACTTTTGTGTATCAGAATACTAATGAACATAATCTTGAAACAAAAAGATTACTATTTCATATAATCAACTGAATCACTTGGAATAAATTAGACTTATTCTTGCTTGAATAGCACATGCTGAATGGGACTAACACCCATTAATTTACTAGCAGAGACTGAGTAATATGCAACCACTTTCTCGTAAATTACTCGTATTTCGTAGATCAGAAATCGCATCCTCTGTATGCCCGTAGGGCAGACAGGAATATACTCGCGGTCAGTTGCTCTAATAAACAATATAACTAGTAGCACACTACAGCGAAATCACCATGAGAGAGAGGATCGCGTTTCAAGAAAGGACAGTTCGACGTGAACGACACTCCACGGTCTGTACCGAAATAGCACTTTATGAGCACCGTTTGAACGCATTAATTCATAAGGATCCACACCAAACGACACAAGAATTGGCCACATAAATGGACTGTAACTATACAGCTGTCGGCAGACACCTGTATAACATGAGGAAAGCAGAAATTTGGTGTGTGATTTCTTCACATGCTCAGCGACAACAACAAAGGCCAACATGTAGTCATCTGTGCCTCCTTACTCGCTCGTCATCGCTTTGCTTGCCAAAATCATCAACTCTTATGTCCTGAATTGTAACTGGTGACGAAAAATTGTGTCTATGTATCAAAGTCACATACAGGAAACAATAGTTCAGTCCAAAAGAAAGGAAACAAACACCTTGTGTGAAAAGTGAATTCCATACACGGAAGGCATTATTGTTCATTTGTAGGGACCAAAAAAGAAATACTTTGAGTTGCTCCCCAGCAATATGACAATAAATGCTGCACTGTATTGCGAACTGTGTCGACTTCAGGCAGCTGTTAAGGAGAAACGAGTAGCAGGACACCATATCGTGATTATAAAGATGGACAACGGACGAAAATAGTTCTTTTGGAGCTGGGAGTGGAGAGACTTACCACATCCGGTATCCTCCCTAGACCTTGCGCCTTCAAACTATAGTAATGTTTCGTGCATAGTCAAACGCATTGCGTGGCAGATCTTTCTCCAACCACGCGGCACTGAACTCTTGGCTTGATTACTTTTTCGTCCCGAAACCGGTGGAGTTTTACCACAAAGGGATTGTGGAGCTACCTGAACGATGGGAGACAGTCGTGCAAAATGCTGGAGACTATATGATTGATTACTGTTCTGGAATTTGTGGCTTCCTTGATTCATGGATAGTGTTTAAATGAAATAATAAGAACACCGATAGAATTTCTGCATCAACCCAATTTTATCAATTTACCTTTGATAAATTGTGTTGTTATTGCCATGAAGTAGAACTTATCGGACATGGAAAGGACACTCTTAAATCATTCTCTACGGATCTGAGTATACAGTCACATTCAAAGAAAAATAACTAATGGGGGGTCACATTGGAAGATTCAAAACAATTAGCAAATTGTGGAAACATATCAAACGAACAAGTCCAAACTTAGTTTTAAATCAGCGTAGAAATTTGTTTAGACTGTTGTCATTTTGTGCAATTATTTTGAATTTAACAGTAACTCATCCACTGGTTGGGTTCAATCTAGCCCAAGTTGGTCCCGGTCCCAAGCTCGGAAGAATGAGAAGGTTTGACGTCAGGGAGATATTAAAAGCTGTATCAAAAACACATATGATGAGTCGTCTAAATGAAATCTAGGAAAATGCTAGAGCGTACCCCGTAGATGACGTGAAGGGACTTCGTCCGACTTCTGTGAGAAATAAGGGAGGGCTACCGAGTCGAGGACGGGCTCTTTTAAAGAAGCTAATCCGTATGAGCCTCAGAGTAGGCTCAGTAAATGTTGGGACGATGAATGGAAGAGGAAGAAAGATTGCAGACCTGATGGAAAGAAGAAAGTTGGGAATCCTGTGTGTGCAAGAAACAAGATGGAAAGGGAAGAAGGCAACAGATCTAGGAGACGGGTGCAAGTAGCTGTATAGTGGAGCAAACGAACATGGAAGAAACGGTGTAGGGATTATAATTCAGGACAACTAAAAGATAGTGTAAGTGTGAATAAAAGGGGCGACAGAGTTATGAATAGCAGAATAGGCATAGATGAATTACCAATGTGGTGTATATATATAGGTGTGTGTGTGCTCTGTATATAATTCCGGATCATGAACTTTGCAGCTTAACCACAGAGGAAGGAGTAATTTTGGGCGGTGACTTGAATGAATGTGTAGGCAGAAGCAGAGAAAGCATTGAGAGGAGATACAAACGAAGGAGCAGAAAGAGTAATATACTTTGCAACGGCATCTGGCGATTTGCAATACATTTTTCCAGAAGAAGAAGGAGCATCTGTTAACTTACACGAATAGTGAACAGAAAGTCAAATCGATTTCAACTTGTGCAGAATACAACTTCTTAAGGAAATTAAGGACTCCAAGGTAATAAATGGTGAAAGCGTTGCCCGCAACACAGAGTGGTGAGTTTTGACTGGGAGTTTGCAGGTATAAATAATAGGAGACCGCGAAATGGACAGTCGAAAATTAGTTGGTGGAAACTGAAAGAGGAGAAACTAAGAAATTTGTTCAGAGAAGAGGTTAACGAAAGAATAAATCTGCAAGAAGAGGAGGTGCAAAAATGGTGGAATGTAAACAAAACATTCATGCTAACGGGCGCAGAAAAGACTTTGAAAGAGTCTCTTTAAGAAAAATAGGTGGTGGAATGAGGAAGCGCAAGAAGCTATTAAACCAAGGAGAAAAGCTAAAACTAGATGGGATGCTTGAGGAACAGACTAGGATAAATGTAGCTTCAAAGCGGCTAATAAGATAGCAAAGAGGGGGAGTGGCTAGAACAAAAGCACAAACCTGGAATGAACTGTATGACGAACTTGACACACCAGGTGGAATGAAGAAGCTATAAAGGTTAGCAAAAACCAGAGACAAGCCAACAACGGATGTATGATCAAGGATTAGTTCTTGTCGATGAAGACAGGATGAAAGAGAGGTGGGCCACATATTTCGAAACACTCCTAAATGAAGAAAATCCGAGGACAGTTCTTACCGATGGAACTCCCAATCTTGGACCAACACCAATAATAAACCGGGAAGCAGTAGATAAAGCATTAAAGAAAATAAAGACAAATGATGTCCTGATTGCATACCAGTAGAAGCGTGGAAGAGTTTGGGACCAGAAAGTATTGATTGATATTATATGGGATCTGGATCTGATGCAAATAAATATGAACAGGAAAACATGCAGACTAAATGGAAGGATAGTGTTATTATACCATTTTCTTTAGAGAAGGAGATATACAGAATTATAGGGGAATCAAACTAACGTTACATACGATGAAGATCGGGAGAAAATTGTAGAAGGAAGACTATGAGAAAAAGCATCCATAGAAGAAGAACAATTTGGATTTATGACAGGAAAAAGTACAACGGACGCAATTTTTATATTACGAAAAACTATGGAAAAACATCGGAAAAAGAAGAAAGGATTGCATATGGTCTTCATTGATTTGGAAAAGGCCTACGACAGAGTACCACATCAGGAAGTATGGAAATGTTTGAGGGAGAAAGGAGTGCCAAAGAAATATGTAAAAATAATCCAAGAACACAGTAGCTGGAACTCAGGTTAAAACTAGCGTGGGATTAACATGTCAAATTTCTGTTATGGTTGGATTACACCAGATTTCATCATCCGTGTCTCTTCAACGTGGTCGTAGATGTTATCATTTAGGATGTGAAAGAAGCCCCCTGATGTTTGCCGATGATATTGTACTATGCAATACTAATAGGGTAGAATTTTAAAAAAGTATAGGGTTGGAGAAAGTCTCTGGAAGATAATGGCCTTAAGATTATAGAAAGTTTAACGGAGAAGATAGGGGGAACTGGTGTTGCAACAAGAACGATTGAAAGTGAAAATGTATAAATATTTACACTCATCTGTTTCTGGGAATGACGATTTGGACTTAAAAATAACATACAGAATACAGCAGGGATGGCGAAATTGGAAGAATATATGTGCTGTTCTCTGCGACCGAAGAAACACGGTGGTTTACAAAACAATGGTTAGACCAACAATGATGTACGGAGCAGAAACATGGCCAATAAAGGAAGCACAAGAAAATAGATTGGATGTCACAGAAATGAGAATGCCACGCTGGGTCTGTGGATTGACAAGGAGAGACAGAGTGAGAAATGTGAGAGTAAGAGGAACAATAACGGTTGTAGAGATATCTAAGAAGATACAAAAAAAGACTTTAGTGGTATGGACATGTAATGAGGAAAGCAGAAGAATTATGGCAATGGAAGTGGAGGACAAGAGAGGTAGAGGGAGGCCAAGGAGGAAATGGATAGATAGGGTTAAGAATGATCTCGGGGAGAAAGGTTTGTCAGGGGAAGAAGTTCAGGACATGGCTTTGAGGAGAAGACTCGTCAGAAACGTCAACCCCACGTAGCAGGGGAAAGACGGAGAGAAAAAAGAATGATAATCTTAAATTCAGCAGTCTTTACAATAGCATGTTTTCTATAGATCAGAGTGTACCTATATTACATGTAATAGTAGCAGAAAAAAATATAACACTGTGCTTAGGTTTATTATTGTAACGTTTCTTCTCTAAGAGATAATAAAGGAAAATATAACAAATAAGAAAAAGTAATACTCTTAGTTTACTTTGAAATACTTTTATTTTGTATTTGCAAAAAAATTTGACTATTATACATTAGCATTATAAATAGTTTTCTATGTATATATATAAAGCTCTTTTACAAAACACTTACATGTTCATGTAATTATTTTTTTCACTGTGGAATGCAATTATACATATGTATATAATATACATTTATAAATAAAAAATATCCAGCTAGTTTCGCTTCCAAAATAGACACTCATTGATATTTACTTAATTACAATCTTGTTTATTTTGGTTTTACCTCATTTGCCCTTACAACTAAAATAGTCTAAATTTATTTTTTTCTATACATAAAGCTTTCTTTAATCAGTCATCTACGTATAACTTTAATAACAATTAAACATAAATAATACACAACTAATATATAATACGTATGTGTGTTTGTATATATAAAACATTATATGAGCAGCCCTTGCATAAGACAAATGTAATATTTCTACTGTCTAATGGTTAATTGTAAAACTCCGTATATAAAGTTATCTTTAGTTCATCACAGATAAAAAGGATTCGCTATCAAAGGTAATTTATTTGTAATATTTAAGCTGCTTTGCTTTTGAAATACACAAACTTAAATATTATTTTCATTAGCTTCAATACATAAACAACATTTATTGGTATTTTCTACGCTTTTATTTCTTTATTTATTTAGGCCCTGAAAAAATAGCATTCGCTATAATTGGCACGTTATAGTAAATAGGGTGATATGTTTTGGTCCAATACTGAAGTTTATTTGGGTGAATTTTTTAAAAAAAATGACGAAATGGGTCTAGTTCTAAAATGTGTTACTTTATAGTCACTAATAATGCAGAAATATTTAACGTATTGTCGTGTTTATGTGTACTTAGGGTATTACATTTAAAACCACATTTCAAGAGATAGTTCAATTGTTTTCTTTTACAAAAGTTAAAAATAAACATTTTCCTTAACAACATTTCAAAGATGGCTAAATTAGGATTATTTGTTAAAGATCCGAATCCACTTTTATTGCTAAACAGTTTTAATAAAGGTCAATTTATTCAGCTAATAAACTTACTATATTTCAAATCAAGAATATTCTGTAAGTGCTCATTGTTAAGTAGTAAAATTTGCATAAAATTTTGAAAAAAGAAACATAGTGGCGAATAATACTGTAATATTTTCTTAACATGTAATCAGTTTTTCGATTAAATAAAAATGTCATCATCAAATATAATTTATTTTTTCTACACAAGAACAATACTAGTACAATACCAGGCATTTACAAAAAACGGAAGACGTTAGCTTTACCTGAAATTTGTTAGAGGCTACCCCAGTCGCTTGATAACACATTGACAAAAGATTCGTTTATAGTAAGTTAATAGTGTGTATTTCTTTGTGTCTTAATATACAAACCAATATTTATTTTCAGTACTCTTATAAAACGATCTGATTCGTTGACGAAAATCCATTACACGAGTTTAAAACCGCGCGACTACACTAAAAACTATTTAATTAGTCCATGAAACTTGACAATCAATGATAATAATAGATAGTCCAATATAGTTGCACTTAATTAACTCAATGATTATTAATGGCATATTGCAATTTTATTGGTACGTACAGTTTCGAAGTAACCTTGTATTTTATAATGAGTTAGCTCATAATTACACGAAGGCTTCATGCAACTAAGAATTAGCTGGTAATGAAGTTAGAGATGGCTTCGAAATTGTATTAGTGTAATTACAATATATTATCAATAAATAAAGAGGTTACTGATAATTATCTTGGTAAGCACAATAAGGTAGTACAATTACAAAAGGAAATATGTCCATTCTGACGTTGTTTCTTCTTCAGGAAATGAGATAACAAAGAAAAAGATGTTGCAGGCTTCTTCTCATTGAATGAATATTCTCTTTACAATTTAAAGAGTAAATAATGAGGTTTTCATGCTGGTCATAAATTCCTACTCAATCCTAGGATGTAAAGTACCTAAGAATACTAATATCTCATTATTCTAATTTTTGGACATAGTACATTTTGAAATTGGGCTACCCAGTTGTAATACCCAAGTATTCAAGATTGCACTCACAAGTAACTAAATAGTTAAAAGAAACTTAACCCGAATTGGATCTGAGAATTAGTGACACTACAAGCAAACACGCTATCAAATAGAGTAAAGGGCTTATTTGTAAGGTGGATTTCTTATATTTTACGTTAGATGGCGCTGTGTTTTTAATCTTTTTTATCATCGAGGCGGGGACAATCTAAAAAAAAATATGTGACATTTTATACGCGTTTTAAGAATTTTTTTTGTGAACAATTTTCAAATTCCAAAGTTAATGAACGCTGGAAGTGGTTGCCTTGTCTGTTAACATAGTAACAACATGCTTGTCGTAGTAGTACTTTAATGAAACGTAATACGCCTTGCTAACAATTTTCATTTTTCTTAGGTATTCTCAAATTTAATCTACTGCTATTCCTATGGATTGTACTAGTACAAGAAATAAAATAGTTGTTAATTGAATCATAATTGATTTTTTTAAAACAATGCACTACAAGAAACGAAATATGAGATTATTTTTACATGTGTTTCTATCCAATAATATTTCAGTCTAATTATTCAATAAATTTAAGTCCATCATATCCTTATAATACTTAAATTCTCTATCAACAGCTATCATATATGCACCTTAGCTTGTATTCATATTAGTTTCTTTAAAAAAAAAAGAAATGTAATACATACCATTAATAAAATATTCATTTCAACGGTAATCAAAATTATTTTTTGAAACTTATGCGTTAAGGTAGAATTTGTAGGAAAA
>JAGDQP010017468.1:14551-25083 GCA_022664845.1 Lepisma saccharinum | reverse complement strand
ATATGTTTTATTTTTACAACTATTAAAGTTTTTTCTTGAGGCACAAGTATTCGATCACTTTCAACGTGATACAGCCTATAATTTATTTAAATATATATATATACTCTATGTTCCATTGGAAAACTAAAAGTATCATTTTTTTTTAACTCTGATAATTGTCTGTCATTTGAGAAGTGCACATGTGCTAAATATGTCGCCGGCACGGTATTGTATTCACTGTTAAGGATTTTTCTTTTTTAACATTTTCATTTTTAGAAGTACTCCCTCTAATTTTTTTATTTTTTCTTTCTTTCCTTCTTGACTATGTTTTCAATAAACTATCCCCCTTCCATAAAAGTTGTGCATTGTGCTTGTTAAAAAGAGTTTCCAAAGAGAAATTGAAAGAACAGGATACTTTATTCACACTTTATAAAGCTGTCTTTTTTCTTCTTCTTCTTCTCTCTTTCTTTTACAAAAACAAAATGATCTTGTCTCTCATTTTCTCTGTTTATCTCTTCTTCTTCTTTTTTTATCCTTATACACTACTTGCGATCATGCCGGCGCTGTACACTCATATTCTAAAAGAACCTGGTTTCACACGTGACGCTTTAAAGCTGAGGCAAAAACACAATACTAGTAATCCAACACCACTTCCCATGAGATAAACGGACCACGAAAGTTTACAGGAACCTGGAAAAAGAGAAAGACAAAACAAAAATTAATATATCTTACAGGTATTAGATATGTGAAAGCGCTACCTCCACATCTTCATGAGCCATTCATGCACAGGGAATATCTTTACCCTTTTCTTTTTTTGGTATTAAATAATATTGAGAATATTGGAAAGTTCAGTCAAAACCTTGAGAATATGGACCGTTTCAAACAAAATGAATACTGTAAACAATATCGTTGCTAAGAAATATTCAATATCTTGAATGTATGTTCCTTACATCAAACAAACCTGATGGATATTCTGGACAATTTCAGAAAGAGCGATTGAGCAGTATGGTCATCATTTTTATGGAAACAGAAAAACAGTGACATACTATGAAACATGGACCTCGTTCGGCCCAAAACCTCGGTCAAAAAGAGTCATTAACATTTTTTTCTTAAATCTGATTCGTTACTAATCTCTAGTTGCACAAAATATCGGTTCCATACTGGACCAGTACCGGCCAATATCGATCAATGTTGGATCGGTATTGTCCCGACATCCTGTGCGGCAAGGGAATCAGTCTAACAATTGAACATTGATAAGATCTGGCGAGACTTGTCACAGGGTAGCAGCTCGAAAATCAGCTACATCGTTTTATTATTTTATTTAGATTTTTTTTTCTGTTTTTTTGTTTCATGTCTGGTGTTCAAAGTCATCTTCTGATTGGTTCGTCCAATTGTTGACGTAAGATAGGTGTGATTGTTCATTACTTCGGTGATCAGAGTTTTCTTTTCTTGTTCCACAAGCCTAATTTTGTTTACACTAAATAGTTCCTGTCATATTGAAATAATTTCAATATTAATAATTATTTCTTGTTGATAATATTTCATTTATTAATATTTTCATGTAGCGTAATTTTAAATAATTTAGCTGAAACAAAATTGAATAAATACTTTCAAATACTTTTTGGTATTCCTGCGCTTTTATATATATATATATAGTTAGTTCCAATATGATACGCGTGTAATTCACAAAAAAAAAAAAATGATTCTACTCTTACGAAGATTTTTTTTATACCATGAAAATCATTAAACTCGGGGATTTCTTTGGGTTTACAGTGCAATTAAAATTCAATAAAGGATTTCAAAATAATTAAAATGAAATGTGTAAGCACTAACAAGTATGGAAATTCTATATATTTTAATGGATGTTAATTTCCAGGCCAAAATTTCCATAGGAACTAGCCTGAAGTTACTTTCCCTGTTTTGTGGTGGAAGGAAAGCAGTAATATAATGTATGTGTTATTTAAGTGAATTGCATGCTAGTGTATGTTTTAATGTGTATTTCATCTCCGGTATATGTGTTAGTGAATAGTATGTCTACTTAATTCCCTCCGGTCAGGCTAGTCCATATTACCTCTTCAGAATGTAAGATTTCATTACGACTTTCCGCACTGGTCAACTATAATGATCAGATATTTTAATTTTCCTATTATTAGAATGGTTTAACACTATTAAAATATTCAAGTATTCCCGTTGTGCAATTTATAGTTCATAATTCGCCATACCTAAGATTTACTCTATTTGGAACTCAAGATTATCAATATGCAGTACTCATCTACCGTATAATAACAAAAGTTAATTTTCTCTTTTGGCTTACTAATTTCAGTACTAGAAAACCAGTATAATAGTATTTTACAATAAATGATCTTTTTTTTTTCAATATATTTATTCAGTACGCATCTTATACAGTTATATCAATTTAGCAAACTCGATATTTGCTTAATGGGTGTTCAGTTCAATTTTTATGTAAACAAATTTGAAACACACATATGTAGTAGAGATTCAGGAAGTTTTAAAACGCTTCCCTAGCAATATAAGAAAGAGAACACGTATTCATATCCCTGATATGCCGTTCCCGAGATACAAAACGTATTAAGATGGCAACATTGCACAATTGTTTACATTCAAAAACATTCCACAGGTTCGTTTAAGCTATTAACGAATCACTCAAACTCTTTGAGCTTGTTTTGTGTAATTTGTGATAGGTTATAAGTTAATCCAAGCAATGTTGCCAACTTCACACTAGAAAAAAACATCACACTTTCGTATGGACATCTGTTGTACTTCCCTTGTAAGAGTGGAAGATTTACGATACGTTTCTATTATGATAGATTCTGTTGTTAGAAATTGAATAATATTCATTAGTGTGTAGTAGCAACACTGTTTAAACCGATTAGTGTTCTTATTTTAATCCTTGTCTCTTATGCTTATGTGTACCTTGTTAACAATGCCCCTTCAAATGATCTAACCCACAATAGTAGTCTCCATTTACTATCACGAACAGAACTACATGACGTATTATCATGTATGACGAAATCTGGGAATTTGGCTGTGGTATTCGCAAAGAGAGATTTTGCGCGCTATCTAAGTTTTACACGAGTGGTCTGCCGACGTTCAGCTGTTCACTAGCTTTCAATAACCCGATTATGAGATGATGACTCTAGTCATTACCCTTTTCGACCAAACGAAATTCACGCACAATTTCTACTGTTGGATATCCAGAGCAGTGGTTCAATAGAGCAGAGTTTATATGTATATATCGCCTCTGGAATTAAATTCGCCGGAAACCAGTCATGCAGATAGGTGAAAACGGTAAGGGTGGGTGGGAGGTGGGGGTCGTCACAATGGAGAATCGAGAAACGCTTAGCTATTGTCAAGCATTGATTGAGAGTTGAATCCACAGACCTCATACCACTTCGAGCGGTCGCTACGTATCAATAGCATTTAATGTGGTTGCAAACTGCTTTCTCAGAATATAGAGAATGACAATTCCCTTTTCTGACTAGCTACTATTATTATCGTCAGAGAAATTGTATAACTGTCACTGCTGTGTTGGTTGAATTGTATAAAGCGTCTTTACATTGCTTTTGATTTTAATTTAATTAGTATCAAGAAACAACTTGTTTGCAGTTCTCAATTTCATTTTTATCTTGATTTGGTTTTCTTTTTTTTATTAAGTATTTTAAGATAAAACAAAGTATGCATAATTGTTAATTCCCTCATGATCTATAGATGAGTCTTGAAGCTTTTTCAAATAAATGAACTCACTGTTTTTGTGAGTAATTAATTGAACGCGGTTTTACTTTACTTCTTTGCAGTGTATTGTCACTTAACTTCCACAATATATTTTAAGATATTTCTTTTGGATACCAGAATCCTAGTTCTTGTTTTCAAGCAATTGTTGCAACAGTTACATTAGGCAAGCTGTTTTTATTGTTCGACAAGGTCTCGTTAGGAAAATACTAATAATTCAACGGCCTGAATGCCAACTAGTTTTGAAATCTACGTGCATAAGCATTGAATTCGCTGTAAGTTTGCTCCAGGGATTCTGTTTAACTCCGCGCTCAGGGGTATCATCCCAAATTCTCGAGCACAAAGCTACAACTTTAATTTTTTCCTGTTAAAAATTCTACAGAAATCCTGCTAAATACCCCAATTTTGAATTTTGACTTCACACCCGAAAAACTGCAAATCCTGGTAGAATTTCCTAGTTTGCTCTTATTTTAAGTTTGTCACCCCGTGTCTCTACTGTCCCCCTAGAGCTATTTTGTAAAAAAAAAAAACACTCAATCGAAGAAAACAAATGCACCTTAGCTTATAAGATATGTTTAAAGATTCCTTCATCCATTACGAAAAGTGCTTTCTTTCAGATAATAGCACTTGTTCACTTAATCTTTTAAAAAAAAACGGCAAGATAATGAAACCCCCTTAGATTAGAGAAATATTTGTACGAGGGTTACACGAACACTAAAGCACCGTTTATATCATACATATATAAAAAATGAGTCTTAATATCAATTTGACGCTCTACGTGAGGTTTGATACTAAGAAGGGGTCCCTGATAATCGATACAAGTAGGTTTTTTTTTTTTTACTTCTGATTTACGTCCAAATCCAGCATGCAATTTCATGTTGGAACGGAATCATGTTCGGGTATTCTTTCGAGCAATGGCGTAACTACAATGCCGCGAGACCCCGCGTTGCGAGAGACATATAAATAGGTGGAAATGAGTAACGGAAAATCCTGAAAGTATTGAAAGAGAATTTGTCTCAAAGTATGTACAAAATTCTCGAAGCTGGAAAGAGAGAAGGAATTTTTGATGCCCAGACGTAAATTTTCAGATAGTCTGGACTCTGGAAAGAATCTCCGTTTCAGAAATTTGGCAACATTGTTCTGCACAGTTGATGTATGGGTTTTACATGCGACAAGAATTTGTTGAAATCGTATCTAGGAGATGCTGTCAGAAGAGCCCTAAAACAAGGGCCGTAAAAGTTCCTTGCAAGTGCCTCCAAAATTCGTTACGATACTGTTTTAAATGCCACATTTTACTGAAACCGTCAACACCGCGTTACCTCCGCTATAGCTGGTTTTTAAGACTATGTCACAAGTTATGGGATAATTAGATTTTATACCAAGATTCTGTAGTTTAGTGGTTTATGCCACGGACATCGGATCAGAGCTAGGAAGATTGGAGTAGTGATCCGCGAGACATTCAGACTAAAGTTTTCCAGGATTTCCCTCGATGTCACCAGGCGAAGAAGGGAATTGTGCCTAGGTGAAGCTCTTAACCGCGTAGACTGTGTCCGCCATCTTTTTAGTTTAGTAAACTACTGGCCATTGAAGCAATGGAGTAGATATTTTAAGTAAGAAACGAGCGGAATCCGGGATAAAATCATCGAATTATTACACACACACACAACGCAACTGCAAAGACAGATGCGTTGACCACATAAGGTCGGTAGTTGTAAGTATCGATGCGTTTGGTCGCTTGTGTCACACCACCAGTTACGGCTAGATGTGCACTGATCATTAATTGAAGAGTTGCAGATTTGTGTCGGTCGCTTACAGATTGCATGAGGCGGTTACACGAATTCTGAAGAATGAAACCGGAAATTTCTATGAATCATCAGGTTAATACAAGGTACGTAAGATATTTGGGGATATGAAATGTGTACTCCATAGCTTTCTTGCAACTAATGCTTATGCATTATCGTTTCAAATGCATCAAGATAGAATGTAACTTGACGCATCGAATCAAGAAAAGCTCTCTGGTTGATGCCGTCTGCGCAGAACCTGGTAGTTTAGACATTGCAACTTTTCGGAAAGTTGATAAATTATTTGTGCACGAAGCTTTTAGAGGAAATGTGGCTTCTGTATCGAAAGAAAAACTGAATGTTCAGCCTTCGAACTCTTATCAGAACATCCGAGTTTATACAGCACTTGCAAAACATTATTGATGATAACTCCTCAAAATTTCATGACTCCCATCGCGATGAATCTCCAAGTTTTTTTTAGGGCACAATCAGACGTGTGGTTCACCTGGAACTGCGCTGCCAGTCATGAAGAGAGATCACTTCATATTTGCGAGAACACAGGAAACTCAGCTGTTTCCTGCAAAGCGGTTACTCAGCAAGGTGAAGAACCAAGATGAGTATGGCATGCTCTGTATTTTTTCTCATGAGAAAAACTTCGGTCAGGACCAAATTATGAAACGACGAAATGAATGGTAGTTATGGGTAGTTCCTTCGGATGATCCCAGTGTTATTCACATCAGGTTTCCAGCAATGGCCACGGTATTCGGAATGATGAGTGGCGAGAGATGTTATGCCAGCCCACTTCTCTCAGCGATGTCTTTGCGTTATTCCTTCTACCTACATTGAGGTGTTAAAACAGTTTTTTAAAGTATGGATAGACTGTGTACCCAATAGACGACCGTATCTGTAAATAAGACTCCGTACCTACCAACAAGGGTCATGACATCCATCAATGACAGCCTTAAAATTTCCACGATTGTATGACACCAAACATGTGGCGTCCCAACTCACTCGATTTAATTCCCATGGACTAATATGGATCCACGTTTTTAAACGTGAGACTAATAAACACTTCCAAAGCAGCACTGCTTCAGACCTCCACTGTCTGGATAATGTCCGAAATGAACAGGGACCACTTAATTGGCA
This sequence comes from Lepisma saccharinum, assembly GCA_022664845.1. NCBI lineage: Eukaryota > Metazoa > Arthropoda > Insecta > Zygentoma > Lepismatidae > Lepisma > Lepisma saccharinum. The sequence goes on along the minus strand of JAGDQP010017468.1, from coordinate 18,427 downwards.
CATGTCGCCGCTTCAGGTCCCGTATTAAAGCCGTCATTGCAGGACAAGGCAATTGCATCGAATAAATATGTTATTGAACTACTGTTGCACATTAGTACAAATTTTCATTGCAATGTACTTCGAAGTTCGTAACTTAGAAAGGTATTTATTTTGTAAACACATACCCAACGCAACCTGTATATATAGATAGATGAAGGCATGAATTGATGAGTTGTTGAATTAGTAAACGAATGAAAGTACTAATTACGGATGAATGTATGACTGGATCAATGAAGTAATTAATGGATGGGCGGATCCATGACTAGGCGGAAGTTAAATAACTGAAGGAAGAAAATAATGGCTAGATGGATGCATGAATTAATTCACTAATGATTGAATGGATTGCTGGATGGGGATTCAAACTAAGGAATGAATTGATAGATGAATGAATGAATGAATGGATAGATGGATGGATTCCTGAATGAATGAATTAATTAATTAATCATAGATGAGTATATGCTTCAATGAACGGATGGATGAATGCATAGATATAAGGGAATACAAAGTAATGAATGAATGGATGAATGTTTGAAAGAATGAATGTCAGAATGAATTATGGATGAGATTGTGTTTCAATGAAGAGATGTATGGGGGTCAAAATATTGAAAGAATGAATGTTTGGATGAATGGTGGATGAGCGTATGGTTCAATGAACGGATGAATGAATGGATGGATGTTTGAAAGAAAGTATACCTCAATGAATGAATCAATCAGTGAATGAATGCATGGATGGATGGATGAGTGTATTGTTCAATAGATTTATAAATGGATTGGAGTTCAAACTATTGAATGAATGCTTGGATGTTTGAAAGAATGAATATTTTAATAAATGAATGAGGAATGAATAAGTATATTGTTCAATAAATGAGTGGATGGGTGGAAGAATGGGTGTTCAAAATAAATCACTATGGATTGTTTTAAGGAATGCATACCTGAATGAATGAATGAATGAATGAATGTATGAGTTTATGGATCAATGAATGCATGGATAGGAGTTCAAAATAATGAATGGGTGAATAGATGTTTGACAGAGTGAATTTGAATGAATTAATGATGAATAGGTGAGTATATCGCTCAATGAATGCATGGGTGGAATTTTTAAAGAATCAATGCCTGAATGAATGAGTTATGGATGAGTATGTGTTTCAGTGAAGGAATAAATGGATGAATGGATGTTAATTCCAGTAACTATGATCATATCAAAGTGTTGGGAGTAGATATGAAAATTTGTCCCTTGAATTATATTTTTGTTGATAAGTGAAAGACGTTATTTCAATGTCTTAGTAGATGTAACGTGGACAAAAGGGAAAACATAGCTGCAATAACTTACATAAGGTTAATGCAGATACAACCTTTATACTTTACCCCTTTTAAAAAGAATAAATCACGCTCTTTACTTATCTCGTGACTCTTTTACCTCTTCTTTATCTCATCTTATGTCATTTCTACATTCTTCTTTCACTTTTCTTCCTAAAATAAAATGGCGTCGCTAGGGTGTACTTTAAATACGGGAGAAAATAGAGAAATATCCCTCTTGACGTATTTTAACCTCGCCCTTTTTTTGTCCTTTGGAGGAACGCCAGCACTGTTAAGAATCACCTTAAGATAAAACAATGAAATTCCGGAGGGAAATTGTGATGTAAGATGGAGGAAAAAGTGTTGCTTGAGGCAATATCTTCTCCTATTGTACAGTACCTTTTATTTTTCCATTCTCCAGAGGGGAAAAAAAGCGATATAAAAGAGACCTCCAAGAGTAAAAAAGAAAATAAGTAAGGTACGATGGGGTATAGTGAGAAAATGGGATACTTTTACACGAGCAATTTTCAGGAAGTCCGCTGCCTACGTCTTGGAAGTTTAAAGTTCCTCTACGAGAAAGTCTCAACCAATTCTCTGCTGCTTCAACCTCATACCCAAGAAGAAGAAGAAGAAGAAGAAGAAGAAGAAGAAGAAAAATAAGAAAAGAATATCTTCCAAAGTCTCGTCTTTCCGCGCGACTAACGAAGTTTAAACTCAATATCCCTAAAGTTTCTCTACTCCCTTTCACGCGAGCACATATATACATGCCCCCCCACCCCACCCTACCCCATCCCCACACACACTGAAAGTCATAGGGACTGTCAAAGTTACCGAATTATCCATGAAAATGGTTTTTCCTTAAACCATTTTGTAGCTACTGCTACGTGTATTAAAACAGCGAAAGATTAAAATGAAACAAAAAAAAAAAAAAATGTATCATCCGGAAGACATCAATTCAAGCAAGGAAACGAAGGCTAAGAGATTCAATATTAAACAGAGAAGAGTATAGGAATCTCAAGAGACGTTCTTTGAAGGAAAATAATTACAATTTAATTATATAATTTTCTGGGTTTCATTTCTTTGATAATCCTTTGATTAAATTCAAAGTGAACATCTTACATAATATTACACAGAGATACGTTCATTAAACACTTCCTTCGGTAACAGATGTCTCTCCAACTTATAGGAAAATAAAACCAAGCTGGCGTAGCTGTTACAAGAGATTTGGCTCCGAATTCGGAAGGTTTTGGGATCGATAGCAATGACCGGCCATCCTGACTGGTTTGCCCTAATTCTCCTCGGTCACACCATTAGGCTAATGCCGAAATGACATCTCCAAAAAGGTCAGGACCAATCCCTTTTCAAATACGCGGCTTTAGTGTTATAGATGTTTATTTATAGTTAAAATATGTCGTGTAAAATTAAGACGGTGTGAAGAAAAAGTGATACTTAAAAGGTCGCTAAAAATAAATGAATAAATTATAGAAAGCACTCCGAATGATTGAAAAAACATAAATTCCAATTTCATGCAAAGAGAAATGGTTCCTCACCATTAGATAATATCTTTAGAACTATGTATTCGATTATATTAGCCGTTCCGCGAACAGATTATGTTAATCTAAATGTCAGTGTTGCCATAGGCTTCTGTTTTAATGTGTATGAACACAGCTAATTTATATTACTGAAACAATAACAATAATAATAATAAATCAAACCTGGATTTTCTCGACGCTCCACGAGCTTTATTTGTTTTTTGTTTTTTATAATCATGGCAATATTGGACAGGCAGCTCGAAAGTGAAACGAGTGGGTGTACTTGGTTGGATCAAATGTAGGCGGCGGGCAGCGAGACCAAAATTTCCATAATTAGTTAATCGGAAGAGATGCGCTTTAATGCGCGAATTACGACGCATTTAACTGTCAAAAGTTCAACCACAGAACAAGCGAACACTTTCAGCTTTGAGGCCTTTAGCCAGCCGGAATTTCTCGCTGCTGCATTGTTTCAGTAGCGATGCTGTCATAACTCGGAAAGAGATTAATCAAGCGTTCGGCAGAGAGCAGCACAATTCCTTTGGGTGAAAGCCGATAGAATGGAGAACGTAGATGGAGGCAGAAGTCAAACGTAAGTTCTTAAGAGCAGATTAATTTTAGTATTAACCCCGAGCTCTGTCGTCCATTTCTTAAAATGTACTACTCACAGTGAGTCATGGACACGGGAGCTGTCCGAAACCTGAATCAGGGTAAAGATATGATAAACGAATGAATGAAACCGCGTAGAGGATTAACTGCAATTACAGACCCAAATATTCCTTTACACTGTGGAATGTTTTCCTCTATTTTTAAGTAACTGGCGCCGAAATTGCAACTGTCAAATTGATTACATACAATGGTTAACAATTAAGAAAAGTAGTTCTCAAAGATCCATCCAGGTCACATTCCATTTCTTAGGATAACACAAGGCACTGTATTTTTTTAATAGTGAGTGGGTTGTATGGCAAACCACCAGGTCAATACGGTACATGGGTTTGATTCCCTAAATCAG
>JAGDQP010017468.1:3801-14451 GCA_022664845.1 Lepisma saccharinum | reverse complement strand
TTTTTTAATAGTGACTGGGTTGTATGGCAAACCACCAGGTCAATACGGTACATGAGTTTGATTCCCTAAATCAGTTCACATTATAATTTTTTTCGACCATCTTTCGATTTGTTTTCATGTACACTTTTTTTTTAGTTTGTTTTAAGAGCATTAAATATATGCTATTTTAGTTCAAATTGTGATGCAACGAGAATTAATTAATATACAACTTCTTAAAAGAATTTAGACAATCGTTTTCCTTTTTCAAAAAAATGTTTGCGTACAAGTGATCACACAGCTCTTTTATCTTGAATTTTATAACAATGAAACTCTAAGTAAATTGTAACTCAATGTCTGTGAGAGAAGACGAGAAGAGACTTGAAACTGTCTCCTCCACTTCTGAGAAGACGTTGTCCCCTCTCTTCTCTCGAAAAGATGTGTGTATTTCGTCTTGTTTCTAATATTAGACGAGACGAGTCATGAAATGTATCGTCCTCAATGTATTTAAGTCAAGGATTTTTTGGGGTGTTTTTTTTTTTTTTAAGTATTCAAAAAGTAGTAAAAATACTTTAGCCGCTTTATTTATTTATTACTTTAATACGCAGGAAATCACCTAAGCGTCGGTAATAAAACATTAAACATCTGAATGATGAAGATCACGTCCCTCGGCGAACATTTCAGGCGAAACGTACTGAAAGACTCTGAAAGGAGGGCCTAATCCCCTACCACACCAGCATTCGCTTCGTCTAAGTAACAAAAGTCCTTAGAAATTAGGGTGACATGCAGAAGGATTCGAACTCATGATCTCCTACAGTGTTTATCAAGAGTCCACAGCATTAACCTCTAGACCATGCGGCCTGGGTTTCAAGGTTTCTTAAACTTCTTACAAGAATTTAAACTACTAATAAATTTGATATCTTTTAAAACAGAAATGTAATGTTAGTAGTCATGTAGAAAAAAAAACATCCAACCGATATCGCAATAAAATTAAGAACATTAAGCCGGCCGGGTGGTCGAGCGGTCTGCGGCGGTAGGCTATCGACTCAACGGTCCCGGCAGTGGCATGGGTGTGGATTTTAACACTTAACAGCTAAAGGCAAATCGTGACGGGCCGAAGTCCAAAGTTACTAAACTGGCCCATATAAAAATAAAGTTTACCAAAGTTTTCTACTTCATTAATGCAGTAAATATCAATATCCTTACTCGTATACATCTATATATGACGCTCAGAGTTTCTGGTTGCATACATAGCAAGGATATAACAACAAAGTCGGAGAACCAGGGCTAGATTAATTCGACCGTTCGTGAATAGTAGAAATATTTCCGTGGACATACTAATCTTTGGTATGCGATGTGATGTGAACATCTCGCTGAATATGTGGAAAGCTTCAAATATTTTTCTTCTTGCACAAAAGTGGGACTATATTTGTATTTGGGTCACTGTCATCACATCGCCATCATTAGTGTTTCTCGCAAGAACGGATGGTCATTCAAGAAACGTTGAATCGTCTCAATTCATTCCGAACCTGTGCGCTTTCCTTTTCGTTCTAGCGTGAGGTTTATTTTCATTAATGTTGTCAACGAGTCGAATTCTTCTTCTTCCTCTCTTTGCTTCAAACACAGCTTCGATCGAATCCTATGTCCTAACTAGTTTATCTTTCTATTTTCTACAGTATTCTTGATCTCTCGACTGCTGTTTCCAACACTAGATGCACCTTCTGTCAACAGCTGATTCTTCATTCTCCCACGCGTTTACATTTCGAAGGTTTCCTATTTTATTTCTTCAATTTTAACTACAGTTCACGGTTCGGCTACATATTATACAATATTACATACAAAATACTTTGTGTACGCGGTTTATTCATATCATATTCCTTTCTATTTAAATATTGAAATTTATTTTGGTGTCAATATCTGTTTTATTTACTTGTAACCTTGACAACCATCAAGTTAATTGACAAAATGCGTTAATTTATTCAATTATAACTTCACAATCTAAAGAAACGAATCATTCTGATTTCCTCATACGACTCGGAACTTTCATCTTAGTCATGTGGGTGTTAATCAGGGATTCTGCCAGACCTTCCAAATCGGGTGTGTTATCTTAGTCAAATTCACGAACACCCTAACCAAACTATAAATATTTTACTGTTAAAAATCGATAGAAATCTTAGCAAACGGCTAAACCCCTACTAGCCTCCCCAATTTCAACGTTTAACCCCCCAACTAGAAATTCTGGCAGAGTAACTGGTGTTAATGTGGAAAATATATCAAAGAATGAGCTTATGGGCATTAGAAATACATGCACACATTTGAGTATAGGGAGAAAGAAAGAAGATAGATAGAGCGGAGAGAGAAGGAAGGAAGGAGAGAGAGATGAATGAACACATGAATCTAAACAAACGCTGAATTTCTCTTTCATGTACACCATTCCTCTTCGCATCCAACCATTTTTTTTTATTTCTCCTGCGGAATCTTGTTTGCTCGACAAATTGAAACTGTTAGAAATGAACTGCTTGCTTTAGGAAATGCTCTTTTCTTTCCCCTTTTGGCTGTCATTCTGACCCTCCTGGTAAATGGAATCAGAGAGTTGAAGTGGTGGTTCTGTGAACAGAGGGTTTCAATTTGTTTGTGAGCCATAGCTGTGTTTGTTTCTCTCCTATTTTCTGCTTTATCTCACTGGATATTTTTTTTTTTTCATCTTCATATTTTTTTTCCTGACATCAATCTCCCCCTTTCTGTCTATCTGCATTCATTCATTTATTTGGTTCAGTTCCAGCTTTGGGAAATTTTTATACTTCCCTTTTTTTCTCTCGTAATGGGTACAGAAAAGGTAAAAGCTTATATTTGTACAAAACAGTTAAAAAGAAATCCTAAATCTTTCTTTCGGCGCTGGTCGTGAACGTAGATTAATTTATTAACAACTTCTAGAAAATACAATGCATTTTCTACAACATAAACTCAGACACGTTACTAGATATATATGCGCTACGAACTTTGAAATCTATGAAAATGTGAAAACTACATCCCATCCCATGGTGGAAAATAACAGAATGTTGTGATTGAGTCAACAAGAATTCGTTAACAGTACAATGAACGACTTGCTAACCAGAAAGAAGTGACCGGGGGTATTTATTATCTCTCACAGCATGAAAAATATTTCCTAAAACTTTCAAGGTCAAGTGTGAAGCTTAACCGTTATCCCCTCCTGAGTGTAAAAAATACATTTGTCTGAATATAATTATTGATTCAAATCTCATAGCAGTTAGGCTAGATAATCCATTGGAGTTAGATTAGATGAATATGAAGGGTGAACAAGATTTTCTCACATTCCAATTCATGGGGTGTGTCCACTGCACCCACCCTTTGCAGACTTGCCAGGCGCCGAACTGCAGTGCAACGATGGATATCATCATGCGCGGCTGTCGTGCAATCAATGTTGTAAAGGACATTGTTGAGGAGCTCACAAGAAATTTCTGAAAATTTAAAGAACAAGATTAAGTTTTATAGAAGTGGTTGTACAAACTTAGGGCAGCCCGGAAACTTTCAAAGTTCTCCTAAATTTTGCCTACAGCCTGGCTATTCGTGTTTCATTACCACCATTTAAACTTAAATGATCATATTTCTACTGCTGACTAGCAAAAATACTCTAAATTTGAAGATATTTGTTATTAGACATACACAAAGAAACTACAATGAAAACATTTTAACGGTAAAGTGCACATTTTTCTGTGTACTGGAAGTAACTGTGAGGGAATTGCAGTAAGGCACACATTTTTCTGTACATTGTAAGCAAACGCGAAGGAATTGCAGTAAGGCACACATTTTTCTGTATATTGGAAATAAACGTGAATTAATTGCTATAAATCCGAAAGAAAATGGTGAAAATCTAAAGTACTATATATCCAATTTGACTGAAGTGAATATATTACAGAAATATCATAAGGAAAGTTCGCAGCGTCACAAAACTTATAACGACTTGGTAAATCGAAATTACTGATTTCGAAATTAAAGTTACTTTCTTCTCTATATGCTTTCGTTTAAGCAATAGTCTGTGCATCACAAGGCTACTAAATGGAGAAAGCTGAATTAAATCATTCCAAAATTATTTTAGGCGCCAGTTCTACGTTCTCTATGCTCTGCTTTGGCGCCACCTGTACAACAACAGCACAGCTAATGACAACTGACAAACATCAAAATACAAAATATACAGCAGTTCTAAAGCAACTTTGCATCAAATGTAACGTTCATGAACTAATTCGTGGTGTCTTTCTTCATATCACCACTTCTCGAAATCGGTCATTTTAATCGCACAAACCCAACACAATGTACATTGCTTTCTGCAATAATGCAACGATGCAGTTACATTTGTTGTAAAGATTCAGTGTAAATATCACTCAAAATTCTATATTTTTCTTTAGAAATGTTTAGAAACCTCGCAAAATGCGTTACTTAAATCTTCCTTGCACTGAAATGAATATAAACAATATTTATCTCCTAAGCCCGTATAATCTTGTCTCCGTATACTTCTCCTTGTCTGTACTACACAAGACTATGTTATTTATTTAAAAAAAAAATATTGGTTTCTCATCTTTTATCCTAAGTCACCCCCCACCTTCCGTTTATTTCCTTCTTTGATAATCTCAAAGCAGGAGGAACTGTCTGTCAAATTCTTGAATCGATTCTGACATCAAAGCCACATTAAAAACAAAAAACAAAAAATCCAATATTCTCCGCTAGGTTACGACTGCTACGTCAAATGTTCTTTCCTTAGTTACATTTTCTCTTTCCTCTCAAAGAACGCCACTGTTTCGCTGTGCCCCTTTCAGGTAGGAACTAATTGTTAGCACAGTTAAGGTTGAAAAAGTAGTATTACATGTTTTTTTTTAAGCATATTCAAAGATAAACTGGTTATGATAAATAACACACGCATTTGTTCACAATTTTTAGCATCTCCTATAGCAAGATCTCCAACCTACGGCCCGTGGAGTGGTTTCGATTCGACTGGCCCCGAAACAAATAAAAAATTACAAATAAAACCTGCAAAAAGGTTAAAGTATTAAAATTATTACAGTAATTTTAAATTGATCCTTTTTTAATGCGGCCCTAGCCCTCTTATTTCTTACGATTCAGCCTTAATCCGGCCCGCTGATAAAAATGATTGGAGACCCCTGCTGATAGGGTACCTATTTTCTGTTTCTTCATGGATATATTATAATATCTTTTAGGCCCCTTTCACCTAGGTCAAGATGGGGTACGGGAGAGGAGATGGAATTTGAATTTTATTTATGGCCTTTTAGGCATTTACGGCTCAGGACGGAGAGGAGACTGAAATGAAGTAGTTATAAAGCCTATTTCGAAGGTACTATCCCATCAATAACCTCGTGTGACTAAGGAAAAACCATAGGAAAACCCTCTGTCAAGATAACCGACTGCTGGGCTCTAACACAGTACTTGACCATTTGAAATCCAACGCCGCCTGAGCCAAAGATGCCAAAAATAATTTCGAATTCAAATCAAACACTCTACCAACTGAACTAAAGTTGGTCGGTCCTCTAATTTTTGTTCTGTCTGTTTGTCCGGTTAATTGGCATCGGTTAAGTTTGACCGGTTCTATGGTTTACTCGTTAACAGAAAAATAATAACGTAATCCAAAATTCTGAAACTTAACTGAATGTTTTTTTGTTTTTTTCTTAACGTATCTGTTCACTACGTTCTCGTCCTGTCCTGATTTAATTTTCCTGATCAGGGATTAGTTTTTGTTCTATCTATAAGAATATATTCTCAGGTCTTAACGCTTCAAGAATCTACTTGAAAAGAGGAAACAAATATGAAAAATTATTTAGATTAACCAGAAATCACATTTCTGTAAAGGAACGGAAAGTTGATTCGTAAATATAAAATAAAATATCTTTGTCATTTTAAAGTACTTTACACATAGAAATATACCATTTACGCTAAACCATTTGTATAAATAATATTTAAAAATAGCATGATTTGGTATTAAGTGTCAAAATTGCTGTTCGCATCTTCAATAATTATCAGTGAAATAAGGTAATCGCCATCATCAAATAGAGAAGGACCGGTTCGGACGCCATTTGTAACTCCTTCAGACAACAGGTTTTGTAGAGTTCGAATGATTTAGCATGTTGAGTCAGTGCTCACAAAATTACATGAAGTTGATAAGCATCATACCTAAGATTATTGGACACATAAGAATATTTTCAACTTCCGTAAAAAATATCAAAAACCATTTTTTTAAGTAGACCTAAGTGTTTCCAATGTGTCGCTTTTAAAAATCAAACAGTACGGTAGATATTTGGTTATGAGATGAGGCTGTTTCAGCCTAGAGCCAAGACAAAATTGTGAACCGGAACATGTATGTGGGGTACACGAAAACTCTTAACCGGGCATACTAAAATAAAAATGCTCAGCAGTTCAATGCTTGAGCACAACAACGATCCGCAGGACGTTTCAACTGGGCACTGATATGTGTGGTTATGTTACATAATATTGGTATCGTATTTTATGAGTAGTTCAAAATTTCATTACAAAATTCATGCACAAAGAAAAGAATGAAGTATTCCGGGGCTTGATCCCAAGCATTTCCTAATTGCAAGACCAGTACGCACCACTTGGGTTTCATGCTGGACATATAACCCCAACAGCGATCATCGATAATGAAACGAGTACCCAACGTTATTATAGAAACCTCAGGAAACATATCCAATCACGCTAGTTGGTTCAATCAGACATGTGCACAAGAGAAATATTTGTAAATCATGTTGAAACGTGAGTGAAAAACAAAATGAATTGGATGAACATTTTGGTAATACAACATCCAAACAGTCATAAAGATGGAATGTTTTGAGAGAATTTAAAAAAAAAATAGACACAAAAACTAGACTTGCTGCCACGAACTCATTTCCGTGATATCTTTCTCTTAACATTGTGCATCAGTTTTATCTACATACGTATATATCTACAATACAGGACTGCCCTGTGTAAACCTTGTGTGATGAAAAATCTAGAGTACAGCTTCATAATTAAAATGCAGTGATGGTTATTTGCATGCTACCGGTATGAGTTTTAGGCAAATATTGAGTTTCTGTAGATTGTCTGTGTGATATCTCTAGTTACATTAGGCCAGACCCTCGGGATAAAAGGATTTTAAAAAAACTAAATAAAAGTAGAGTTCATTTCATACACACAGACAGAAATATACAAACACGATCAAAACCAAAGGTTATTGAGTTTTACCATGTCCCCCTCTTCCTCCTTTTTTCTCCTGCATCAATATTGTATCGCGAGGATAGATTGAACAAGAATGCGGAAAGCATTAATTGCGATCTGTTATATTTGTTTGATCCATAGACAGGAAACAAAATATAAAACAAATACTGAAAAAAAAGGAAACAAATATGGTTTATTTATCATGGTGGGTTCTCTATTTATTGCACGAGGAAAATGATAACATGTACTAATAAGCTTTTTGTACAAACTTAGCGTAGATCTGATTACACCTTAATAGAGTGAATCCGATGACAACGTAACAGAGTGGATCTGATGGCAACGTAGGGTGGATTCGATGACAATATAGTGAGCTCTATAAATGGACAAAGATAATCAAATGAATAGGACTTGCTAGTTACGAGAGTCACCAGGCTAAAGATGTCCACACAAAGTGAGATCACTGAAACTAAATCTGAAATCAGTTTCTCTCTACCTGGTGCCGTTGAGACGCTATCAGCCTTACAGACAGACACAACAATAAACGAACGAAAGGAAATGAGGATAGGGTCGTCCGCTAAAAAGGAAAGACACATGTTAATGTGTTCCCAGCAATGTTGCAAATTTATACAAATAATAATAATAATAATAATATAGGTTTGTCGCCGGCTTTTGACCGCGTTATGTTCTGAGCGAGCGAACATGACTTCCGTAACGTCATTGTGATGTCATCGCCAATTAAGAGCAGTTTCGAGCGTAAGGTGGATGTAAAAGCGAAATGACGTAAGTCGCATAGGACGTAACTCCGCGACTATTTGCAGTACTGTGGTCGTATTAATCCTCTTGAAATCAGATATACGAACGAAATTAACTTTTAAAAAGAAATGTCGAAGTTATGCAACACACATAACTGCCAAGTACACCCCGGAAGTATAGAATTCAGGTAATAAGCGGAGATATGGACCATAGCCAACAACGGGCGGATGAACCACTCACCCACTATCATTATGAAAAGAAGTTCCTGGCAGTGACCAAGTAGATGTAGCAATGAAGTTTCCTGATTTTGTAGCAGATGAAATTTCGGGAATGTTACCACAATTTATTTTGCCGTTTTCGCAGCAAACAATACTTACGCATTCAAAAATAGATAACAGATAATTATTTAGTAAACTTTAATTTTATTTCTTTGCAACCATTCTATAGTTTCTCAAAACATGTAATCACATTTCGTTCTCTAATAAGCATTTATTAATTGTTTTATTTAAAAAGTTATTGCAATGATATTGTTTGTATTGTTTGTTATTATTCCACGATCAGGTGCACTCTTGAGATTACACTTATTATCAGAATTTTTACGGTCTGCATTTTTCAATGATTCTTCCAGAATCCTCAAAGGACGGGGTCACCTCTCCCAAACTCTGGATCACACACCCCAATTGATACGGTTAGAAAATGATAGTAACAACTGTAAACCTCTACTTATATACCCATCCCCGCAAAACAAATTCCATGTTATTAATGAAAACCATATTTCTTTCTTTAGCATTGATTCGGTGCGAATTAGACTCATGAAAATGTAATCCCAGAGAGCAAGAATGAAAAGCATTAGAAAATTTATTCACAAAATATCGTCGCAATGAAATCAAAACAGGTAATGGAAGTATTGTTGTAGTAACTATTTTAATAGAACAATAAATAAATGCTTACAGGGAAATTACAGGTGGCAGCAAACACTTGATCAGAATCGCATGTTTGATTACAATAAGAAACTGTTTTCTCTTTCTGCGCATGTGCAAAAATCACCCTGGAACGGGAAAATAAGAACCTCGAAGCACACGAAAGAAATCTCTCAGTGTTTTTAGAGACAATTTTGAGCCACAGCAAAATTGCTGCAAATGCTTATATTTATCTGAAACATTACAAGATATATAAAATAATTTTCCCAATCTTTTTACGTTGTGTCGGTATGGTCTAGGCAAGGGTTCTTGTCGAACCTTGTCCTTCCCTGTTCTCCAAAGAGTATTCACCGAGAGACGTCATCTTTAAGACATGTGATGTGCTTAGGCCATAGCTGACTGCCTGGTCCACGAATGTAAGTTCAAACAGAAAAAATACGTTCTAATACAAAATTCACTATCCTTTCCTGTTCACTATTTCTGCAATATTCTATGGCGTAATTTTCATAATTTTACAATTTCAGGTCAGGAAGACAAATAACTGAAAGGGGAGAAGAAAGTTAAACACAAAATAAATATTTGTTCAAGAACAGAGAAACTTATTCAGAAAAAACAAAAAAGGAAGAGAGAAACAAAAAATGAAAGAAAAAATCTAGAATTTAAATGAAGAGCAGTTAACAATTTTACCAAAAGTGAACACCACTTTTCTCCTTTTCAACATTCTAATTGAATTTTCTTTTTCGGGGTGAAACTATGAATTGAAGGCAAAAATGTTAAACGTGTTTCTTGTCCTTTTAGTTTTGAAAGATGTGGCACTAAAAGTTGGGAGCTCGCATGAATGAGCAATGGAGAGAAAAACATTGCAATTTTTAAAAGTAATTTTTTTTATATTAATCAAATGAATATATGAAACAGTTTTTTTCTAATTATAAAAAAAAAAATATTTCTAAGAAAAATAAAAAAATATTAAATTTTCATTTTGTTTTCTGTTACGATGTATATTTTTTGCTCTTACTTGCAGAACAAAACCTTCTTTTTTTTAAATGTAATTCGAAGATGTTTGACTTTAGTTATTAAAACTTCGAAGAGGATTATCATGGAATCTTGTAGAATTTTCATGTTGATTCATGAGATATTCACTCCTCCCATCTCGTTCTTTCTTTCTTCCTCTCTTTATCTTTATCTTTATCCTTTTCTTCCTCTTCCTCTTTCTCTCTCTCTCTCTCTCTCTCTCTCTCCCTGTATACATTCACTTTGCCAGTTGCTTGCTGCAGCCTGAAGGGTGGTAATTACTTTACAATGGTCTATTAAAACCCCTTTAAAGTTTCCTCTTCCCACTGTGTTTTCTTTATTCTCTACTCTTTCCAACTTCTTCATTCTTCTACTTCAAACCACTCCACATTCTCTCTCTCTCTCCGTCCCAATCTGCCCTGAAGTCACCAATTATATCAGAGTTGTTGTACTTTCTATGAAAGATTAGCCAATATGACGCAAATCAAAGAAAGTTTAACGGAAAGTCAATTTTATCCTTCACCCACCCCACCTGCGCAGAGTAGCAAAGATGAAGAAGATGAACACAAGAACCAGTTAAGGTGAGGAAGCTGGGGAGGAGACAGAGTTGGAAGAACCGAAGTCATACAAGAAATATGAAACTATGATGAACTGATATTTAGCGCAGAAGGATTGTTTGATTCAATTTTGGGGTATATTATTATTATTATTATTATTATTATTATTATTATTATTATTATTATTATTATTATTA
>JAGDQP010017467.1:0-38478 GCA_022664845.1 Lepisma saccharinum | reverse complement strand
TTCGCACGGCCCTGAAACTATTTGGCACCGTAGCTCAGTTGGTAGAGTGTTGGAGTCGCATTAGGAAGGTTGTGAGTTCAAAACCAGCAACCGCCCATCCTTTCTGAGATATTTTTTTCGTAGTTTCCCTTGGTCACGCCAGGTCAGTGCTGGAATATTTCCTTGAATAAGGCCAGGGCAGATTATTCCTTACCAAATCCTTTCCTTCGTGTCCGTTGTGTGTGCTGTATCTGGTGTTCGTTAAATACATAAATGAATAGACAATAAATTTCTGAATATAAGATTATTTACGATATCTGTCCTCAATCAGACCAGAACCACAAGTAGGGGAAGAAAAGGAAGCACGTAAAGTCGTAACCTGAACGTCGGGCCGAGGGCGCCAAATGATGAAAAGGAAGGTTGTAAACTTTTCCTCTTTTGAAGGTGCGCCAAAATCGGAGTTTGCTCCCCCTTACAAAATACATGCTGCGGCTCTGCATCAGACTTTCCCGCAGTAAATTCTCTAGATTCAATATTGAATCGATGCATGTGTAAATTTTGATAATTACAAATACTGGTGGCGGTTATTTTGTCACCGTTATTGTTGTCACCAAAATAATAGCAAGTAGGTACTCACAAAATTCTGTGTGCATTTTCTCACAAAATGCATGAATTAAAAAGCTGGTGATTTTGTGCTCTAACATAGCACATAGAATGGAATTTAACAACTGTAAAACACTTCAAGATAAAATTGTTATGAGAAAAAGAAGTAACATACAAACAGCGATATATGATATAAACAACTTCTCGGCGTGGAAACTAATACCAGTAAAGAACATTATCCAAGTTCTTCCAAACAAAAAGTGTGGACAAAATGGTCTCCTAATGCGTTTCTATGTTATTTATAAGTAAGACATTCGTGTGTACAACGGTCCAAATTGTTATTGCAAAATATCTATGTGAAGTAAGTATGAAGATTATGGAACATATTTTAAATTATACACAAAAGTTAAAATGAACATATATAGGCCTAGATTCATATGAACCGTTGAACAAATGAACCGTTAATTTTCAAGTGCGTATTGTATTATTAAGGTATGTTGTCGTGGGAATAGTTTATCAGCCCTACTACAGGTTTTCCCAGGGTTTCTCAAAGTGCGGGTCGCGACCTCCAAGGAGGTCGTGGGTTGTGTGCAAGGGAGTCGCGTGAAGAGTTTAAAAATAAATTAATTAGGGTCTTGTAATCCAAAACCAATAAATTTCAAAGAAGGTACTTTATTTTACTTGTTTTATAATTACTAAAGATAATTTATTGAATAGTTTGTTCGATAGCATAATTAGTAATACAGAAAATCATCTGTCATGTTTTCAAATGTAAAGCAAATATTACATAAAATAGAAAAGGAAAAAGATTTAAAACGTTACGAAAGATTGTACAAGTTTAATTGGTTAGCACGAAATCTGAGCGTATTAGATTTAAGCAGTTTAAAAATGTCCAGTTCCATTTTTCTGATACACTTTGTAAAGTCATTTTCGTTCAAAAGTTAGGTACCCATACTTGTCCTAAATACCACGTTTTTAATATATAGACTCTTTATTAATTCGTGTATCTGAGAAACAGATCGGTAAAAGTGAAAGTTTAAAATATTTCCATTAATGTTTCTACAGTTGCTCACAAAATCCACTTTTGACACTGTGAAAATACAGTAATTTTCCAAAACAAAATTTTAACCC
Organism: Lepisma saccharinum; assembly: GCA_022664845.1. Lineage (NCBI taxonomy): Eukaryota > Metazoa > Arthropoda > Insecta > Zygentoma > Lepismatidae > Lepisma > Lepisma saccharinum. Next base: position 36,765 of record JAGDQP010017467.1, on the reverse strand, counting down.
ACATCTCCCTTTTCGGGGGTTCAAACTAAAAAGTGAAGTAGACCGAGATCGCGAAATGATACAATATTTTACAGACTGAAATCAGTGTCTGATCTAATTTCTTGGTACCAATTAATAAAATTAGACAAGGAAAAGTAGTCCTCGAAATTAGCATTGATTTCGGCATAAGCGAGGTTCACTTCTACAAAATTAAAGTGAAAGAAAAATGCTTGTTGGAAATAGGAAAATTACTTTGGGGGTCGCCGGACAGAAGGCGTGGTAAAAGGGGGCCGCGGCATGAAAAAGATTGAGAAACGCTGGGTTATCCAATAGCAACACTTATACTATCAACTTACTGATAGAACGGTTGTTGCTATTAGGTAACATCTGCTGCCGGGCTTATAAACTACTTGCGTGACAACGTACCTTTAGGAACTTGATGCAGAATCTTTCTTTAGTGCCTTGGTTGTATGCTAAACACAACTTCAGGAGCCCTCAGTAAATTTGTACTGACCCTTCAGGGTCAGTACATTTATCGCATCTGCGTGTACAGTGAGAAAGGACGAACAGTAATTCAATATCTAATAAAGTTTCGCGTAAGTTAAATGAGTTCACAAGAATGGCGTTTCTCTTGAACCCACAGGTAGAAAAATATTATATTTTCTGTTTAATGTTCTAGAAACACAGTGCTATCCTCAAAATAATAACATCTTTCCTCGTTTAGATACCAGTATTTGATTTTCAGAAGTATCAAAACGGAACAGTGAGACATAAGCATGGTTGTAAGTAACTATGAGTCGCAACTTACCAGGTGCGTAAGTATGAAATCAGAATTTATGTACAGAAAAGACACAGTGATTGGATGACAATGCTAAGAACTATTTCATTCGAAGTATTGGTCATCCCTAGCGATACATTTCTGCCATCGTTCCGGCAATGTTTGAATGCGAGAAAAAGAAACTGCCTCTTGTGATGCAAACCAGTCATCAAGTCATTTTCGTAAGATGTGAAGCGCTGGTGAGCAAGTGCGTGTCCCATGGATGCAAATAAGTGAAAATCGGAAGGCGCCAAGTTTGGTGAGTAAGCCGCATGCGGAAGGATTTCTCAGCCAAACGTCGCAATCATTTCCTTGGTCATTTTTGCTATGTGGGAGGGTGCATTATCGTGAAACACAATCACTTTATGCTGTCTTTGTCCATATTCTTGTCGTTTATCACGCAAAGCTTGATGCAAATCGATCATTTGTTGTCGGTAATGTTAGGTATTAGCGGTTTCGCCAGGTTTCAGCAGTTCATAATAGATCACTCCCTTCTGATCCCACCAAACACAAAGCATTGTCTTCCATTCATAGCGATTTGGTCTTGCAGTCGATGTCGCCGGTTCTCCTGGAGTTACCCATGATCTTTTACGCTTAGGATTCTCGAAATAGATCCACTTTTCGTCACCAGTCACAATTCGATGGAGAAATGATTTCTTTTTGTACCTGGCGAGCAGAATTTCGCAAGTGGTTTTTCGGTTTTCCTGCGGCCATGAAAATTTGGGGACACAAAGTTATTTTAGGAGGGGCCAGGCTGCATTATACTCCATAGCTACGGGTTGACTGTCTTTGCTACGGGATCACCTGTTCGTCAATTCTTCTATTGTCACAAAATTACCCAAGTTCTCCCAAGACACTAAGTTTGAGTGGTAATGGAATGCAATAACGAAAAATTACACCATTCTATAAAATTACGCGGGAAGGACGCACATGAATCTGAACATGAGTTATGTAACATATTAGGCTGGTCGTAGTGACCGTCAGATATAATAGAATCCCGGCCGGTTTTTTCCTATTCCCTTTCTCCGGATTTATCTGACGTTATCCCTCATGTACACGTGTACACAGACTTAGGTCGCAGATACCAGAAGTAAATTTAAAGATAACCGCTCGGTTGGTAAGGTATTGTGCTCAGCTTTTGTACTCTCATTCATTTCTTTATTATATTTGCTGGAAAGTGCAAACTTAGGGACATAGATCATGTCCCCAACTCATAATACTCCTCTTCGCATTACTTCCGCTTCCGATTTTATATAACCCAGTCCCCGTAGTACAGGCGGTATCGTCAAGGACATCGGATTAGCAATGGGTAGGTACGTAGGTTCGATCCCCAAGGCCGACAATCCTGACTGAGGTTTTCCAGAGTTTTCCTCAGTTTCACAAGCGAATGCGGGCATGGCGCCTTAAGGGAGACCCTAGTCGATATCTTCTCTATATTTTACCTACCGCATCCCGGCCTGAGCCCAAGCCCAATATGCTAAAAGGTCATAGACAAATTCAATTCAGTTCAGATTTTATATGATCATGATTATCTCAGGTCTCATCTTCATACAAAATGACACATATATATCTTGGCGAACGAACATGGATGGGCTGCTCACTAACCCGCATTAGCTGACAGCGTGGTGAGTCAAATGTCAGCACCCGTCCTTTCTTTACATATGATGGTACAAGCAAGGAAACAGCCTCGGAAGTACTAATGGCGCGGAGGACGAAATGCAGCTGGTAACGGCAGCGGTCAGTCCTGCAGGAAGTCAGAGGGTCAAAATGCCCGGGTTTTGACTGTAGACTATCAGGACACCGACATGGCAACTCGAACGGACCTATACATGGCGACTCTCAACTGTCAGTCACTTGCAGGAGAGGACGAATTAGAAGAATTGCAGAATGATCTCAAGAGGATTAAGTGGGACATCATAGGACTATCAGAAGTGTGGAGGAAAAATGAAGAACAGTTGGAACTATCGTCGGGGCACACGTTCTACTTTAAAGGAACAGAAATTGGAAAACCGACAGGCGTTGGCTTCATAATTCATAAAGATCTGCAGTCACGGATAACAAAATTGAAGGAATTTCAGATAGAATCGCACGGATAGTAATAAAGATAAATAGCAGATACAGTATGGAAATTATACAAGTGTATGCTCCAACAACCTCACATCCGGAGGAGGAAATCGAAGACCTATACGAGGAGGTACAGAAGATTTTGTATAGTAGCAACTCGCATTACAAAATTGTAATGGGAGACTTTAATGCGAAAGTAGGAGCCAAGCAGAGCAGTGACACGAAAGTGGGAATCTTTGGATTTGGCAAAGGAAACAAGAGAGGAGAGAAGTTAGTGGAATTCTCAGAAGCCAACAGACTGTTCATTTCCAATAAATTTTTCAAGACACCGCCCCAGAGGAAGTGGACATGGAAAGGCCCAAATGGGACCAAAAACGAAATAGACTATGTTCTATCGAATAACGGACAATTCTGCAAGACGTGTCTGTTCTGAACAGTTTCAAACTATCGATTGATCATAGTATGGTGAGATGTAAGCTGAAACTAAATACTAGCCTTAAGAGAAAGAAGCTTATCAGAGGATAACCGCCACTTTTAGATCTGGAAAATCTAGGGAAAAACAGAGACATTCGAGATAAAACTAAGCAACAGATTTAGCACCTTGGAAGAGTTAGAGGATGAAGAAGACATCAATAGCGGAAATAAAATACTGACCGAGATAATAAGGGAGACAGCCAAAGAAACAGCAGGCATCAGAAAGAAAAGAGAGAGCAAAATCTCAGAAGAAATTAAACTCTTGATGAAGAAAAGAAGGGAAATGAAAGAAGAAGAAAAATACATAAAAAGGATTGAATACACAGAACTAAATAAAACCGTAAGGAAGAAAATAAGAGAGGATGTACGAAGATATAACGAATATCTTGTTAGAAATACAATCGAGGAGAACAAGAGTCTGAAGAAAACCAAACAGCAGTTCATGATAGAGACAAACCATATAATTGCAGACGGGACCGTAACACGAAATCAGGAAGGAATTATAAAAATATTTAAAAATTTCTACAGAGAATTGTACTATTCCGAAGAAGAGCTAGTAAATGAAGACTCAGAAGTAAATGATGTAAAAGTTCCAGACGTAATGAAAGAAAAATTGGATTAAGTAATTCGAGGGATGAAGAACGGAAGGTCTCCAGGAGAAGATGGACTCACAGCAGAGATGTTTAAATGAGGAGGTGAAAAGATGAAAGAGAGACTTGCGAAATTATTCTCAATGTGCCTGAGGAAGAGAGAAATACCCTCAAGTTGGAATAATGCTTTATAATTTTGTTGTACAACAAAGGGGACAAAGAACACGTCGAAAACTACAGACCTACTTTAGTGTCAGTTCTATACAAAATGTTCAAAAAAGTTTTTTTGAATCGTATTGAACGGGACTTGGATTTTAACCAGGGAAGGAAACAAGCCGGATTTCGCTGTGAATTTAGCACAATGGACCACATACAAACATTGAATGAAGCTATGGAAAGGACTAATGAATATGTACTTCCACTATGTTTGGGATTCATAGATTTCGAAAAAGCTTTCGATTCAGTTTCCTTGTCAGCAGTACCCAAATCACTTGAACATCAAGGTATCGAAAATGCGTACATCAAGCTATTGTGAAACATTTATTCGACTGCCACATCTGTCATTAGACTGCATCAAGAATGTGAAAAATTTAAAGATGGAAAGGGGGTAATGCAAGGAGATTCAATTTCACCAAAACTGTTTTCTGCGGTCCTGGAGAGACTGTTGTAAAATTTAAACTGGGATGAAGTTGAAATTAAAATTAATGGCGAATATCTTCATCACCTACGGTTCGCTGATGATATAGTTCTGTTTGCTTCAAATGCGGAAGAACTGAATAATGATTGTTGGAAAATAGTCCTTAAAATGAATTTAAGTAAAACAAAGATCATATACAATCAACATGCTGCAAAAAGGGAAATAAAGATTAGTGGAGAGACAATAGGCATAGTTGATGAGTATGTTTACCTAGGCCAGCTCAAAACATCGAATGCTAAGTTAACTGATGAAATAAATAGAAGATATAAAATGGCGTGGAGTTCGTTTGGAAGACTACACTTTATTTTCAAAAGCAAACTACCTGAAGCGTAAAGTTCATAATCAATGTGTCTTACCCGTGATAATGTACGGCTGCAAAACTGGACATTGAATGCGCAAACGATTAAAAGATTGAGAGTCACACAAGGAGCAATGGAGAGATGCATGCTAGGAATAACCAGGAGGGACAGGAAGACAAATGAATGGATTCGCGCACAAACAAAGGTAGAGGATATAATCAAGACTGCGAAGAAACTGTAGTGGAAATGGGCCGGTCACATAGCTAGACGAACAGATGGAAGGTGGACGACAATTGTACTACATTTGATTCGTCGAGAAAAGAAACCACCGAGACGACGTCCAAATGAAAGATGGGTAGACGAAATCAAGCGTTTTTCAGGAGCTACATGGACGAGGATAGCAGCAGACCGATATATGTGGAAAGAAAAGGGCCTTCATCCAGGAATGGATAGAAACGGCTGAATATGATATATATCTGGACGGGCGTAAGCTACAATGTTGTTATCGCCCATTATCGTATGATCCAGCATTCGATTCCCGGCTCTACTAAGGGATTTTTGCAAAGGGAGAGGGTCTGCAACGGTGCCCACCCGTCATCGTGATGCAATTTGGGAGCTGCTCTGAATAAAAGACAGTGGCGATCACAGTTGAGAGATTCGGCTCTCCTCACCCAACACGTCTGGTCATTGTGGGAGCAGTAGACCAATTCCTCCCTCCGTGAGAAGCTCCCACAAGTAGTGGATTGAATATGGATGTGAATTTTTATATATATACATATATATCTTAGATACAGGCCTAAACAATTATAGCTGTCGATCTGAGCCAAAGTGGCCTATTACAAGAATAGTATAAAATCCTATTGTTAGAGTATTTTCTGATTTACCATAGCAGCTCTTCTAGTTTAGTGGATTCACCATGAAATCATTACAGAGATTTTTGGAACTCAATTAGTTCGGGCTTTGAGGATTTAAGACTGTTTCCGTATGACTGCAAAAATTTGTTAAAACATTCGAAACTAAAAACAAAATAGCTAAAAGTTGTTAAAACTTAACTCACGCTATGTGTTATGGAAACTGTAAGTTCATCGCCGAAGAAACAAACGTTCGGCATTGGGTTCTATCTTGGGCAAGATCAAACCAGTTTTCACCACGTACATCTAACTCTGGAAGATCTCTTCTAGTATTGTACCAATCATTCTGACTGAGGTTTTCCATGGTATCCATCATTTCACCGAGTGAATGCCGGAATGATACCTTTAGTAAGGTTATGGTCGTTACCTCCTCCATTCTCGTGCAGTCTGAGCCAGGGAGGCCAAGGCCATTAATAAATTTAAATTCATAAATGGTCTCACATTCACAACAAAAGTTTCGGGACCGAGATGAGCGTTTTTTATGGTACTTACTACCTTGGATTCCACACTTGCTACGTAAGAAGATAGTATTTTTCTTTATGTTTCTTAGGACACTGGGAAGAATAAAAATATTTCGTATTTATTTTCGCTTGTTCCTGCTATATTCATATTGTTTCACACACACGCACACAAGCTCTCCTAATTGTGCCTTCATAAACGTATCGGTTGCAGCAGCAATGTCTCAAAATGAAAATGGGGGGAGTCTATGACAGTTTCACTCAGCTTCAAGACTAGTACTAAAAAGGAACTACATTCATCGTTTTGTTGCCTTCTAGCATAGCGCCCACACTCTATGCTTCTAGTGCTATGAAGAAATAAGCAGTTCCCAAAACGGAAAGAGTACAAAACAATAAAACAAAAAAGTGAGTGTTTGCCAACATTTGAGCGCACACGTGTGAATGCCTGTAGTTGTTATAAACAAGCTACCCCGTACACTCCCTCTTTTTTTTATTTGTTGAAGCATTCTTCAAGACGATATCATTGAATCATACATATGTAGGTATGTATCTAGAGTAGGGAAATTTTTATGCACCTACCAACCCCTTTTGTACTGAAGATCACGTTTTGGGGTCAAAGTTCAAAGTGAATAGAAGTTGAATGAGAGTAGGTGGAATTCTGTTTTATTTCTCTTTTACCACATCTAATGAGAAGGGAAAAAAAGCAGTGATTTGATTTTAGCAGAGATGAGATTATCTTCGGATTTAGTAACCAAACATGTAGAACCACGATTCCTTTTGAAATTATACAAATTTCTCCTCTGTCAAATTGCAAAATTTTCTTCCCAGTCATTGTTGAGATATTTAAAAAATAAGAAACACATGTTAAAGATAGGAGAAATACCAACCAATTCAGCTGTAAGACTTCCCCTTTACCTGATAGGAGATAGGAGGGTTCCAAGTTAAAAAGTTGAAGAAAAAAATCAACATCGTCCTAGAGGGCTGAACGTTATTTTATAGTTTTTATAATAACCTATAGGAGTTTTGTAAAGGGGCAAAAATTCGTTAGTTTTGCTCTACCTCTACCTGTTTTCGAGATATGAGGGTTCAAAAGTTCCAATTTTAAGAAAAAAAAAATGAAATTTTTGAAATACTAAATGTAGAAGTTTTCAAGGATTGCAAATCTGAAAATGTTGCAATCTTTGATGATTGTGGAGTTAAGAAGAACAAGAGGCGTACGCGAAATTGTCGAAAGTTAGGAGCTCAGTATGCTGCAACCATAACGACATTTCACTATTACTACGTCTCAATAATATAAGTGTTGGATAGCGAGTCTTGTCCATCAGAGTTCCGAACCAACCATAAAATATGACACATCCGAAAACGGCATGCAGCATAGTGATCGGAATAAACCCACTCCACTCTTTCAATATACCACGTAGTTATCAGTTACGTATTACCAATCCTCAACAGATTGTACTAAAACTGAGGATGTGAAATTAGAGTTAGGACCAACGATAGAACACGGTAATGACAAGTCAACGTTTCATATACATTTAGGGAATAGGTAGCAATGGCTGACATACACCTATAGGCAACTCCGTAGGACAGCAAGTATACGGACAGCAGACTGTACACTAAATATACACCTGCTATATACGAAACAAATAGCAGAGGCATTTGGTATCTATAGTCAAGTTTTCTTTAGAGCGCATAGCACACAGACAGAACAGAAGGTACATCACTGTATAAAAGTAGTGTCCCACGCGAAATAGACATAATCATAGTCAATAGCTGAGTCGACGACCAGGTTATTCGATTGGTAGGGTAGCGATCTTGTAAATAACAGGCACAGATGCTAACCTACCTTTAGGAAAGCAATACAGAATAGGAAGAGTATAGATTGCGAACTGCACGGAAAGCGAAAAGGACATCCCGATGATTGAGCTTTTGCAGTGATCAATAAAGAATAGCAATGACATTTCCACTAGCCAACACATAACCGCACTTGTTGCTATCAGTTTTCGGTACTAACTACGCCACTTGACGGAGGTAAATAACACAGGGCGTTGACTCTACAGCATGACCAACGATCAAGAACGTCATCCATCTATGAATGCAAAGTGGTATGAACACAAGTAAAGTAATGAAATACACTAATTAGCCACCGTCGAGGTCTACGAGTGGTCCACACGTGTGTTTACCGATTTTCTTTACTGTAATGCCATTGGATAGCTATAGGACACGATCGAATTGAAATGGAGCACGATGATTGGCTGGCAATTCCCATAAAATGAGCCTGGCGACCAGAATTGAAGTGTTGAGTACGATGGCAGTTTGGGACTATTTATTCTTACACGTGAGAGAGAATTCTATTTTGTAAGCTATAGATCCTTGGAACCCGACATGTTCTGTGGCCTGCATTCAGTGTTACGCTTGCATTCCTCTAGAATGTGATGGTCATGTTTGTAACAATCTTTCGATGGGTGATCTAAAAGATGACGTTTTGGAGACGGCGTTTTTCCATACACACGATAGATACCCTATACGCCATACTTGTAGAAATGCATCCAGATCAAGACATCCAGACAACACTTTATACGCACATATATAAGGATGATAGCCAATGACGAGGATCTACAAGCGATGTACTGTGGACAAATTACTTTGTACATGGAGCTTCACGTTTTGGCTTTGGAGCAGGATTAAAAATAAAACGCAACGATTAAAAATAAAAAGGTTGTTTATTGTGCAAGTAACAAATACAGTGCTTGGGTTAAATATTACATCGAGCTCTACATAGGAATATAAACAGGTACACAGAAACACAGTTCAATTATACAAAACAGAATTACACATAAGTGATGCAACACAAACGTACAGTGATACAAAATAATATAATTACACCTAACAGTGATGCAACAAAATAATAATTCACCGATACAGAACAATTTGCCATAACTCGTAGGATACAGCGTTTGTCATTGCTACAACATAATGGTGTATATCCAACATAACAGTTTGTGTCGATATATATTTGCTACACAGGATTGTTGTATAACCACCAGAATTCAGTTTGGCATCTCATATACACCAATTGCTATCAATTAAGATATCGACCCACTGCACCCCAGCGTTTATCGATTCATATAACTAAAGTGCTACAACAGAACGTTGTCTATCCACTAGGATACAGGGTTTGGTGATATATATATAAACGAAATGCTACAAACGTAGTATAACGATAATGTGCTCGGTGTGTCGTTCATATAAAAGACATGGTGCCAGCTAATGGTGTTGAAGTGCCAAGCTGCATTTTGTGGTGATGGTAGATCGAAATACACAAATTGGTGCAACATAGAGTTGTTTAACCTGCAGAATGTATTCCATCATTGTTGCATGCTAACAAACAGAGCTGAACGCCCTCATACATTCCGGACTGACACTGATAGTAAATGAATGTACCAGGATAACTGTATATAATAAAGAGATACTACCAACAATCATATGTTTACATTTGTTTTGCATTCTCTTTACCGTTATCTTTTACGTAGTGAGTAAATTTGTTCAATGTCTGCGATGGTATTCGTGCCTCCGACTGTCAGCGATGAGATTTAGAAGTCTGATGCCTTAACCACTCGGATATGCTGGTGTTCCAAGTAGGTAATTTTTTCCATGACGTTTCTTTACGAAGACAATTTGAAAACTTGTTTGCAAACGCTTCTTTAAATTGTTTTTCTGTTTTTTGCTGATAATATACAAATTGCCTTTAGGCATATTTTGTTTATCGTTCGTATTGCTTATTTTTAACCGTCTTCTTAATAAATGAATGTCGCAGTAACAGCACGGTATACACTGCTGTTATCCGCTGTTCCCCCGACAATAACAAATGACAATCTAAGTAACGGCGGGAACGAGTTGGTGGCCCGCATGGCAATTCCACTCGGGCGGGCTCTCGCCGTCGAAACGCTTGAGTGCATCGCATAATAGCCGCTATACCGGCAAAAGACGAGCTCCCGCCAACCAACCGCCAGTACATATCTAAACTGGCGGTTATCGCTCTGTACCCGACGTCGGGCCGAGAGCATCGGCGGCAAATTGTCAATGGGGGTGCTATACCGATAGTACAGATAGCCTCGTACAGCGCAGTCGTGAACATGATGAAATAAACGCTACAAAAATGACATTGCTGAATACATAGAGGGTGTTTCCGGTTTCTACAGCACGGCATGTAACAAGAAGTTGACTCCCTATAAGATTAACATATTGAATCCCCTGGTGAGGAAAATAGCGAATTTTAATGAATTCCATTGTTGTAGTAACAACCTTTGCTTTCGGAAGATCGCACCTTTGCCCCCACTTACCACACGAGTTCAAGTACATCTTGGAGATGAATCGAAGTCCCTCGTTTTTGCTGATGTTATCATAGTCCCACTGAATTCCCTCGTGATCTAAATAATCTTTCATATACTGTTGTCTATCACCCTCACTGAGACCATTCTCAGGAAAACCCGAGGCTTCTTGTTTCATTTGAAGAAACGTACACTCATGCACATTTTTTTTCGCATGTCTTTATTTGACAGTATTTGGCAAATATTTTTCTCCTTGAATTCTGGCGTTCGATTAATTGTTAAATACGTGAAGTATGTAAAGACGTATATTTCCTGAAAATTTTCAGAAAATATTAATAAATAATGAAATTATAACGAAAAAAGAGAAACACGAAGAAATGATCGAAAAAAAATAAGTCCAAAAGTGAGAGATTAGGCAACATTGTGAAATTGATAGGGAAATTCAGAGGAAAGAAGGAATATTTAATCTCTTGGCTTTATGAAACAGTGTATATCTTTAGCATTACCAGCGACTGAGATTACAGACAATGTTCTTTCAAATAAAACATTACACAAACAAAAGTTACAGATACAACATATGCATTGCATAATCATGTAGAATAAGCTATTATATCCACGAGAAGGCGAGAAGAAAGACACAAGATTGGTTTGAAATTTCGAAGCGATGACTGTCATTTAATACTGTGCTAATAAACGCTGATGAAAGTACGATTGAGCAGCGCCCTGTATGGTGTAGTGGTTAAGCTTGCCGACCGCGAAGCAAAGGGTTGTCAGTTCAAGTCGCTTCTCCGCCCTGAACATTTTTTCCGGAATGCAAAACGGCGTGATTAATTTACTTAAATTATATTATCCTTAGTATAGGGTGAACTAACTGTTGATAGGGCGATTTTTATCACGTTACGAGTGAGGGAAAAATCGTCAGAAAAGCGAACCTGTTGTCAGCTAATTTCAATGAAGCGATAGGAATATGTGGTTAAATATATTCTCTCCATGAATTTATTGAATAAAATTTTAGGTAAGATGACTGGACGTCCTGTTTTAATGGGACTATCCTTTTTTGTCATGTGTCCCGTTGTCCCGCCAAATAGTTAGCAAGACAGCAGATATCCCTTTATTTCTACAAAAAAGTTTTCAATATGTTCACTTAACTTTTTCCTCAAATAGCTCACAGCAATTGCTTGGCAGGAGGTAGTATGGCATCATGCTTATGTCGACTTATTAGTTCTGAGCTGGAAGTAGTCGAGAGACGGACAGAGGGGTTGAATAAGCTTTCGTAGCACTTGGTGCTTAAGTCTGAAACGGATCGCCGCTATTACCACATTAATTCTCAAAATTGCTTTAATTTTTTTCACTTCAAGTGTATTTTAAAGGATGGACTTATTTGTTTAGAAAACAGATAAAGAAAATTACATTTTGAATCAAAAAACTTTAATTAAATTTGAACTTTTGATTTTCTTGAAATACTAATTAATATTTGGTTCAGAATCATACTCAGATCTTTGATAAAGACGTCACACATTATATTTTTTCTTCACAACTGTGTAAAATACTTTTGTGTTGATGGATATTTAATGTTATTTTGTTGGTTTTAAGCAAACCATTCACGAACGAACTTAACAATATTATACCAAAGACTTTCATTCATAATTTCTCTCCATTTTGGGCAAATTATATAGTATCTATAATAGCTTGTGGAGTACCGTATTTAAAATTGACAACATGACCCATACCGTTTTCAATCACACAAAAATTCTCAAACGATGAGACTTGGCTGGACTTGTGCTAGAAAACATTTGCCACAGTTGATTGACTCGGCCTCGCTAAAAACACAAGCCGAAAATCTCTTATGTAATGTTTCGCGTTGACGCCCACAGCTCAAAGCAGACCCTTCAACAGTCAATTCCTGTATCTTGATTGATATTACGATGAGGGTCGAACCCCTGTAAACGCATTTAAACTTCTTATTTGTCAAATCCATTTTTATTTTCTGTGTTATTATTTAGTTCTCATGTTTCAGTTTTGAATGAGCTTGTTTTACACTTTTACGTGTAGTTTTCGTTTTATGTTTCCTTAATTCAGTAAATTTCATTCATCCCCGCCCAAAGCATGACGTGCGAATTGTTCTCAATTTCTTGGTAAAAATGTGGGTTTTCCTTTCCCGTATGAAGATGTTCCTATCCCGCGAACTCCGATAAATTGCACATTGATCAGAGAAAATAATGCACTTCCGAACAGGAACGGGGGGGAAGGCCTCCAACAAGATCCCGCATGCTTCCTGCCGGCGGTTTAAGTCATCGTCCGTTAGTTCATTGAAGCCATAGACCGGAATGATTTTCATGTGGAGTTGCATTGTGCTCCTTTTGATTCCAAGTTCTGCAGCACACTTTCTGGTCGACTTGCAGGGTGGCATCCAAAACACTTAAAAGGCGAAAAGCTTTCTTCTCCCACGTGATCAAAGGCTAACGACTTGGTGGGTTCTTACCGAACCAAGGCCTATCCACCCCTTGTATCATATTTTCGTTGTTGTGCTTCCGTTCATTGACCCACACACTTGTTACTAAGCGCTTCTCCAAAGTGAAGTTGCTGGTATCTGCCATTGCTCTTCACTAATCCCAGAAAGGCGAGACAATGAGCTGGTCAACGCACAGGCTTTATTCTCCTCCCTGTGCAGTCACGTCGTAGTTACGCGGCCACACGTTCCAATTCCCGTGAGGAGCACTGTTGCCATATCAATGATCGGGATGGGAGGTTCAAATGATAAATATCTTACCATCTTGCACTGTTACACGCATTTAGTTCAGGTGTAAAGGGACTATCTGGCCACATTGTAAATTGACATTCGGTTCTAATCGCATGAAAAAATAAAATGGAACGGCTCAATTGTTTTAAACACACATGCTAATTCTCCCGATTACATGAATTAACCAATACTGAAGACAACTTGGCAGATATGCGAAGATTAAAGATGGCTAATCCTTGTTTATCTATCTCTTTACTTTATGAATGTCATCATTATTCATGTTTATTCTTTTTAGGCTTCAGTAGCATCCGTATATAAATGAATTGAAGGCGTCCGTCAGTCAGTCTCTTGACAACTTTCAACTCAGGTACTACTAGGGCTACGAAGGTGGTTGAGATGTGGTTCGAAAAGTCTTGGGACGATGAGTTCTATGTTGCATAGACCATCTCGATAGGTTCGTCGACAACTTATAACTCAACAACTATTAGAGCTACGAAGATAGTTGAGGTGCAGTTCGAGAGGTTCAAGCGAAACATTTACATCGACATAGATCATTCAAAGTGGACGCTCGAAGCATGTTATACAAAATGAATAAAATTTCCCTCCCATGGAGGCTAGTCATGCTATTCCCTGATAAATTCTGAGGCACAAACTATCTTTCCAAAATTTTCCTACGATACGTAGTTTTCGAGTAATTAAGAGGAAGTATAGTTAATGTGACTGTAATGTAAAATGTATAGGTTTAACGTTTGATAGACCACACGGTAAGCTCCCGGTAGTGTGACAGTAGATGAGGCTATAAACTACTGTCCTACAAAACCTCAGATGTGGGTCTCAGTTAATTTATAATTACATATGAAGGAATTCGTAGACTGAAAAAGACTGTTTTCTTACCATCCGATATTGAACTAAGGTGTGAAAGTTGGTAGACTCCCTGTTACGTAGTCGGAGATGTCGCGCTGATATACCATTAGTTGTTATATGGTTTACCTTGTTGTCAATCAACACAATTTTCCATTTCATTAACTGAAACCAAAACATCCCGATGTTAAAAATTCAGATCGTAACCAGACTTTGTGTATCGATAGAGCATCTAAGAAAAATCCTCCCTTCGGTAGCAAAAGTGCTAATTATAAATAATGAGAGATATCTGACGTGCGGAGAGTAGTAGAAGCATTACTATAAACGTTCCTACCAGCAGCTCTGGTGGAACAAAACGTATAGCGTTAGCTTACGGTAGGAAAGATCCGGGGTTTAAGCCCTGCTCCCGACGTATTTTTCCTTTTTTTTACTTTCCTGTTGCATCTGTGCAAATGCTATATATTATAATATGCTTTGAATGTTATTGTTTTATATTTTCATTTGCATTTTGCATTTTGTACAATTTATTTAATATCGACTTATTTATCAAGAACAAATGTGTCCACATAAATAACAGAAACAATATGAAAATAATAATAAATAAACGGTTACATTGCAATTACCGAATCAATAATAATAATTCCCTTAGTATAATGCAACCGTTTATTTAATCTTATTTTCATAATTTTTCTGTTCTTCATGTGAAAACACAATCATTTCCAGATAATTTTTGCAGATTTTTAATAAAAATGCAAAAATAAAAATATAAAAAACTATAAAGAAATACCATTTATTTTACCTGTCGAAAGCATATTGTAGAATATAACAATTGCACAGGCGCTAGTGAAAGAGTAAAAAAGAAATTCAGGTCGCGACTGGACTCGAACCCTAGACGTCTCGCACTGTAAGTTAACGCTCAGATGGGGATTAAATTAGTAACGACGGCGGAAGTCGTCATCATAACACACGTCACTTGGGTTCTTATGTAACACGTGCATTTTATATGTTAATATTTATTATTAACAATTGCTTGAGAGGCTACTGAAAACTAGGATGTGTATAAATAAACCAGGGCTAGATTCACAACGAGAGGAGTGAGGCGTGACAGGGGGAAACGGTGCGCCGGAAGTGAGCAGGGCGGTGTCAGGCGAGGGGGCGCAGCTCCCGGTTAGCAGTGGGCACACTTGAAAGTGCTGTTAACATTCTCTTCCACATGTAAACTTTCTATTTGGTAGAAGAGCCCTAAGAAATTAAATTCATTTTATCTTATCCCCAATCCCTGTGCTTAACTGATGACGACTTCTAGATCAATGTTACTTGAACGAATATTTACAGTAATGCTTCTATTTTCTGTAGGTCAGATTTCGCTCATTAACTATCATTGTCTCTTTTCCTACTGAACGGCAGGTTCTAGAAAATATATTGTAGGATTTTTGTTAGATACCTTACTAATAATTATACTAAGTTTGGTTGCGATATGAATTTTTGGCATCTGAATGTTTGGGTGTGAGTATTCTAAGGATATTTTGCAGAGAGTAATCTTGTTTAGAATTTGCCCAGGAATAGCATAGTATTCTCAGTGGGTGCGAATTTCCACTCAACTTGTACTGAGATTCATGGTATGGATATTTGAAATAATTTAACAAGAAAAGTTCAATAGAAGTTCAATTTTCATAAATTTCATATTTGAATGGTAAGGGAGAAAACAAGGAATGTGACAAAAATGTTTTTCCGAGGAAAATCTAGTTTAATGTTGAAAACCTCGTAAGACACAATGGTTTGCCAATCTTTTTGCCGATTTTTCCATGGACAGTTCTACGTTTCAGCACGAAACGAATATTCTGTTTAATAGTAGGACGTCTCACCAACAGAAAAAGCACAGATCCGGAAAACGCCCGAAAATGAACATTCCTTGTTTGCCCCCCCCCCTTACTCTCCATTTGTATTTTCTGAAGGAAAATCAGTTTGATTTTGAGGGGGAAAGTCCAAAATTCCATGTTAGGCAAACTAAAAGGGATGTATGATGAAATACCATCCCATTTTCCTTTAAGTTAAGGTCCCTGTACTCTAAAGGTTTTGAATACAATTTTAAATTCGAAAACATTTTTCATATGAAATATAAGATGATGGCTTCCATTCTGAAATCGAAGATAGCTGCAACCGCAAAAAGCCTATTTTGTTATTTCATGGTTCCATATGGCGCTGAATTCGATTCAGGAATAGAAAAAAAAGTTGATTAAAACTCTCGAATGGTGCCATATCGAAGCGAAGACGGCGCCAGCCCTAAACGTATTTATTCAACAAAAATATTTACAGGCATTACTGACCACGATTCAATCTCGATTGCTAGGCGTTGACACATTTCTAAAGATCAGGTTGATTGAATACAAGCTTTTGAAAAACCCAAAAGCAGCCATCTCAACTTCATTGTATCCTCATACTCTTGATTTATTCCTAAGTTCTAAAAGCTCATATTTTACACCAATACATTACTCACCAGCAAAACTCTACTGTGTTGTCGATTTTTAAAAAAAAATAAATTAAATTTCTTTACAAACTAAAGTGCATATCACGAATCTGAAATAGTTTTTGCTCAACAAAATATTGCACATCGTGAAAGTAAGTATTTAAATTCCTCACAAAAAACTATACATTGAAGTGCCAAATGAATTGACACGCCCACCGAGGTCCTCCTGTTGCCTTGATGACTGTGCGGTTCAATGGATTTTGTCAGGTGTTCAAACTATGTCTACTGAATGGCCAGTAACAAAGAGAGTAGCATCTTAAGCGCGAATAGACTATTGGAGAATATTCTCATAAACGTTGTAATGTCACACACGCTGCTCCAGCGAAAGTAGATAAACTCATCAGCAAACTAGGGGCCCGCTGCACCCTGTTGCAAAAAGAGGTCTTACCCAAACTCAACGTGGCCAAACCTACCCTGGAAACAAGCCGATATTACTCTACAGGAGAGGGCCCAAAACCAAAGGAAACCCACTATCGGAGCTGAAGGGAGGGAGGGTACTACCCATCAGCACCCTACTTCTGTCACATCGAAGTCAGAACATACACTAGTCTAGTACATAAAGCATGCATGTAAGAAGCCCGAAAGAAGTGCCCAAATGCAGAAAGTTGTCAAAAACAGAAAGCTAAAACACGAAGAAAAGCATCCTCAGAAAAGGAGGGACGCAGGCATTCCTAACCATTATTATACTACCACGCCACGGCAAATTATGTGGCTGATATCGAAATCAAAACACTCCATTACATGCGAAGATTTCTTTTTAGGATCCCCCATACACGCACCGTCTCGGCCTCAAGTCCTGACTTTGAGGCCAGAACTGCACAGTTTGTCCTTCGTCGTGTCCTCCCAACACACGTATAGTTTGGCGCGAAGGTTGAGCACTAGGTCGGCGGGAAACCCCACATACGTGCAGTTCAGCCTTAAGGCCGAGCGATCTCCAGGCCGAGTCTCATGGCTTCAGTAGATTCCATTAAGGCCAATGATTCGTCTCAAGGATTCGCCATGCGTGTACCGTTCTGCCTTGAGGCTAGGACTGCACAGTCTAGTCATTGATGTAGGACTGTACGTCTTAGACATAATTTCCTTTACACAAAGACCTCGTTTTATGATAATAATTAATAAATACACAGAATTTTATTTTTAAAAAATAGTCGACTTAAGGTTGCAGATAAGAACTGGCTAAACTTTATTTATTTCCAATGTTTTATATGTCAATGCATAGTAAACTCGCTTTAATCCTCTAGTGCTCCCCTGTTACTTATACAGGGTGAACAAAAATTCATTGCCAAAACTCTTGGAAACAAAAAGTTCTAATCAAAAGAATGAAGAAAGTGTATCTTTGTAATTTGTCGAATTCTTTCGGAGCTACAGGCTGCCTAAAGCGTCCGAAAATGAACTTTAGAGCTTGATATTTCCAATATCATTAACGGTACAAGTGCGAGGGAAAGTTACCCTTAAAGACTTCCAACTTGCTCTATCAAAAATGCATATTAAGAAAATGTGCGATGGCTGCGCAAGAGATTCCCCAAAGGAACTAAAGGATTCCCAAAAAATCTTTGAAGGTAGGCCGAAGTGTGCCTGAAGATGATGACTTTCCAGCAGGTTACAATAATTCGTTTACGCCAAGTCGATATCTCAAACATTTCATTTACCGAATTATTTTTATAAAAATGTGCTGTTGCATAAACAAGAAGAGTCAAAGCCATTCTCCGAACTTAAATACATTCAACGAACCATTGATTCATTTTTTATCATTTATTATAAAAGGTTGAAGAGGCTGCAAGCCAAGCTGGATGACCGTAGAATAAGACTGGTTTGAGAAATTCTTTGTGTGATAATTGCTGGTGCTAATCCTAAAGATGGTTAGCAAGTCTTGTAGTCTTCTCAGGAAGTTTAAAAGGTTGTATGCTTTGGTTGTAATTTGTTTGAAACGTGGCTCCCAAGTCAGATGATAATTAAAGGTAGTGCCAAGACTGTAAATAGGTTAGATTCTTCGGGGCATTGTGTTGTATACGTGTATGTTGTTTAGTTGGTAGGAGTACTATTGCTTGCTTTCTTATTGCATTGATGGTACGTTTCCATATAGAACACCAGTTGCTGAATAAATCCCATGATTCTCCTGAATAGTTTTGGCAGTAGCGGAAATGGCTGTGTCATCTGTATATTGACGAAGTTTGATTTTTTCTGGTAGTGTCAGATGATCCGGGTAAATCATTCTAACTGCACATCATCTTTTAATTTTTAATGTGCTGTACGCAAAAATCCCCCCTCCCCCGCCTCTACAGTCGATCACTGATCCCTGGAAATTGGTATGAGACTGGTGGAAACAGTCTTGGAAGTTCACTTTACCTTTGGGATGCTTTGTTGCTAATGGGTTCCACATTAACTGACTGCAGCGCAAAAGCAGGCACGAGTCAATTTGTGCATTCGTGACAGATTTCAGCAGGGTCATTCCAATGTTGTGTGTGACATTGTCACTGAAGAAAAACTTTTGTGTATTGTTTCGAGCTCCAGAGCAAACGCCAGTCCACAAATTGTTTTTTTTTTTTAGATGAGACACCACCAACAAAAGTCAAGGAAGGACGAAGTGTTAGTATACAAATGGTTGCTACGTTCTTCAGTCGGACAGGCCATATTGTGACAGTACCGCTAGAAGAACGTCGGACCATCATTGTCGAATAGTGCACAATAGTTTGTTTACCGAAAGTTTTGCAGAAGCTTTGTGATAAACGGCAACGACATGGAATCATTGAACGCTAAGTCAACGTCTCTTGCCAAACTGCAACACCGACTCTGGAGTTTCTCAGGGCTTCAAACATCGAAGAAATAACCAATTCTCCTTACAGCCCAGAACTCTTCCTTTGTATTTTTTCTCATTCCCTAGAATTTTGACAGTTGCGGGGAATTTCATTCCCAACCCCTGGGAAAGCAGTTTCTGAGTTCGTCCGGTGCATTGAGAAGATCCAGTCAGACATATGGGTTCACTGTTTTCTGGAATGGTTTGAGCGGATGGAAAAGAGCATCAATTGTAATATGGAATACTTCGAAAAATTATAGCAAGTATATAATTAATCTTCTGCACCATATTTTACATTTTCGTCACTAATTTTGTAGTTCGGGTCTATCGTGTTTATTTTTTTTGTCTAAAACATTCAGTGTTACCTTTGTATAATTATAGGAAAATAAAGCATCAAACCCTAATTATTATAATGACAATGTGCTCACACGCCAATTTCATATTAACCTGCTTACATTCATTTTACTCATGTATTCGATCATGTTCGAATAACTCTACATTCATGTTTTTCTTTTTGGATGAAAACCTTTGAGGAAAATATGGAAATCTCCTCCTTGGTTGGAACAATAAGTTCAGATGGAGCACATCTGCACATAACTCTTGGATATCAGCAAGGCCATACTGTAGCAGGTCATGTGGTAGGTGATCTCGTGGTACACACTACAGCAAAAATTGTCATTGGAGAAGCACAGGAAGCAGTATTTACGCGAGAGATAGACAATAATACAGGTTACACTGAACTTGTTGTCTCCAAACGAAACCGCTAAAATGATTAATATTAAGCAAAAACTTTTTCGTATATTTGTATATCAATAAAGTAGTATACAATAAAACAATCATTATTCGGATTTTGCATGAAATTATATTTTCAGGGTATCAATGTTATGTATTTTTCAATTATGGGCTGGTTAGGCAGCGATTGCTAGCCTCGCCAAGTCTGAAGCGTCCCTTGGTGAGCAATCGTCCACAAAAAGTAGCACACCCATAGCTGTAAGTAAAATACCACTTACACATCTACAAGGTAAAATTAAAAAAAAACAGACAGAATGGCTAGCAGGACTGGAACCCGTGTGCCGATCCGATGTCCACGACACAATGCATCAATGTGAGTTAAAATGCACTGTACGTACCTGCCTTCTTTCCCTTAAATGAGATTTTAATTATAAATATTTAATTTACATTTTAAAGGCTAGAAAGACAGATGTGGTCTAACAGCAGGCATTCCAAGGTGTTAACACTTAAAAGCCAAAGTTGGAAAATATGCGAGTTTTGAAAATTAACACAATTTAGCACGCAACTGTCCTAAGTAATTAGGAGGAACAAACCATTCAATTATTGTGTGGGAAAATAATGATAACGTAGTTTGCTTAGTTCAGACATAATTCTGATACAAATTTAGCCAATTCAAACTTCAGATTGTATTTTGCCAAGAACGAAGAGTTTCTCGACCAGTGTTTAATAAGGCTTATACGCTCACTTTAATGATAGCATGCTGTTATAGAACTGCCAGTACATTTAGTCACATTTGAGTTCCAAGATATATTTATTCACTTCTGAGTATAACATATCATCTCTGGCGTTTTTGTTAGATGCGGGTTGTACAAAATCTGAAATATGTTTAAAAATATGGAAATCTGATATGATTTCATTGCAGTTTGAATTGAACATATTACTTTGATTAATTATGCTTTCGAAAGTCGTAATTATTGTAGAATATTTTATATACAAAGATAAATTAAAATTCTACTAACTGTGGTAGTTTTTCTTTCTCGTGTTCAGTGTTTCATTTATAAAAATAATAATAAAATCGCAGATAAAAATGCGGGATATAAGTAATTTTTGTAGTAGAATATGTCATGTAAATTATGATAACGTCTTTATCTCTTATTTTGTGTGTACTTGTGATAACTTTGTACCCTCCAGTTCTCTTTTTCTCGAAATCAAAGCAGTTCCCACTCGTAGAAATATATTCATTTTTCTGAATCATAGTCATGTAGTTTTGACGTGCTGAATCACAGTTTAGCGTAGTTTATGAAGAAGGTTGTGAGATACGTAGCTTCTGCAAATTCAGAGCTAAGACAAAAGTTCATATTCCCGTTTTAGGGCAAATCTGGCTGCTTCGTCGTCTTCCTTTTGAATACATCATATTTAAACATTTATGTGTAATCTTTCTGTAAAAACAGAAATTTTCGCAAGGTAAGACAAAGTCATTTAATAATTACAAACCACAATAAAAATGCCAGAATACTACGAGTATATTATGAGTTCTAAATCTCACGAAAACAGAAATAAAAATATGTTGTAACGTTATACACAAAACGCATTTTAGGTAAGTGATATTGAAACATGCCATATACTCCGCTAAATTACAAGATGCTGAAATATTGTGGAATAAAAGATCTAGCTTTCGATGTAAATTACATATTTTAAATGTAATCATAAACCATTTGTAAGAACCTTGTATGTGTAAGTAAGAGCTTTTAAAAGGGGTTTGTTTTAAAACATCTTATACATTTTAAGGAAGAAAGTGGTTTACGTTAACTGTATACAATAAAAGGCTAAGAGTTCCTTCCCTTTAATTGTGTTGTGATTGTCCCTTTGGAATATGGATACATATGTTGTACTTATGCTTTTACTTGTGGTGTTTCCAGGACTGAATTGCGAAATATAATTTTGGATAATATCGAGTTTATGATGGTCATGAAGATATACGTGTAGACAATATCTGTTATTCTTACGCAATGAAGCGCATTATTAAAAATATGAATATTAAATCATGATAGGAATGGTGTCAGGTTAATTTTAGATTAATTTATCTGATTGCGCTATTGATTGAATATAGATGTTATTTTGGTTTTCCCAAAAGTTATAGTCCCATTTCAGTTGTATTCTGTACCTAAAGTAAAGCTACTATATTACAACATACACAATATGGTACATTACTAACTTACTAAACGCTTAAGGAAAGTGAACATCAGGAAATTATATTATTTCACTTTTAGAAAAGTGTCAGGGACATCAGGAAAAGTAAATATTTCCTATATTGATTAAACACAAGTACAGTCGATAAGAGTTTCTTATGAGCATGTTTACATTACTATATTTAATTCTGAGTAGACCTGGTTTTAAGAGATTATCCTCAGGTTGAACGCATAGAATGTTACAAGTAGAACATAACAAAGTCAAGAGTGTTACTAGAAATGAGGATTTCACTCTTTTGTCGCAACAGAAATCACCATACGAAAAGCAGCATAATGTTTAAATTTCAATACAGAATTTACACTTTAAAATAATTTAAACATAAAATGATGATCAAATAATACAATAGTAGACAACGATACAACAAATTGAATACGCCTAAATTACCAAGTTTCCATCAAATACCAAGATCATAAATGTAAAACTTGAACGATAAAGAAACACAGCAGTTCGTAACTGTTAAGATAGATGAAGAAGTACAAAGTATCGCAGAGTATTCAAGGTAAAAATAGTAGGAGGAAAATAGTAGTGAGTGCAGGGCGGACATCATTTGCCATTTTCGTCCTGACTTATTCAATTTTAATTGGCATCACTGTATAAAAATCATAATGTTTTACATTTTTAAAAAGACAAAATGAATCAACAAACCTTAACAACGTACAAGACGGAAATTATGGAACTGGGATTTTTCCTATACTTATACTACAATGTTTCATTTTGAGCGATTGTTTTTATAAGCAATAAACGAACAGGCATCTTCAGGTAATGAAGTATAGCATGTTTAGCATGAATGGGCAAACTGATTTTATTGAGTACATCTTTCTACAAGCTAGGACCTACCTTCATGTGATGTAGATTGAACGGCTATGAATAATGAAAGTTTTTGTTTCTTGAATTAGCAATATCGTAATGACCAGCGTGTATTAAGAGCACGTGGACATTATATAAACAATCAGGCATGTTTATAGAACAAACATGTGAGTAAAGAGAACATGTTATGACACACTTTGGAGCAGACGACGGTCAACTTCACCAACTAGCACCAGATGGAGCGTATATCAGAAGACAGAGGGAGCTGGAGTCAATGTAGGAGAAGCAAGAAGATCCACCCCTACAACCACCTTTAAAAGGGACCTGTACGCAGCAAGAGCTATCACTCATCCCCGAGTGGTCAGCTCCTCTGCTTCATCCGTTCACAGTTTGCTAAGGAACTGGAACATCGTCGGTACGCAGTTTGTTAAGGAACTGGTGTGCACTCTCACCTATAAGACCTAATTTCTCCCGAACGCAGTTTGCTAAGGAACTGATACAACTACCTGACACGCAATTTGCTAAGGAATTGGTGACGTCCGCACACGTAGTTTGCTAAGGAACTGGTGTGTACTCCAACCTCAAACCAAAAACTTCTCCTGTACGCAGTTTGCCAAGGAACTGGTACGATTACCCGACATGCAGTTTGCTAAAGAACTTGTGTTTTCCTGTTCACCATAATCTCTATCTGATCACTCCCAAGAAGAAGATACCTTTGTAGCTGCCCATACTTAAATAATTTATAAAACAGTATTCTACGGGACGGTAATTTTATTAACTTTATTCTTTTGTATAAATAAATGGGTGACGGCTAAAACCACTCGCGAGTATCATTGTCTCTACCAATACAAAACTAAAAGGAACGTTACGATATTAGTACGTTATGGAGTTATGGCTGGAGTTTAAATACATGCACGTATAGTTTAATCTAATGAAGTCTAATCTTACATGAAAAAGCGATCTTAAAGCATATTTATATTTAACTGACTAATCAAATCAAATCAATCTACTTCCTGATTATTGTAAAGCGTAGCAGAATTGACGCAGTTTTGGTGGTTTGTAGAAAGACAGTATTGCCAAAATGATTAGGAATATACATGTTAAGCGTTTTGATCCCAACGAAATGGATATAACAATATATTTAGAACAATTCTAAATTATTTTCGTTTACTATGGTATCAGTTCTGAGAAACAATCTCACCTCTTCTTGGCTAACATTGGTCACTATCTTTATGTTAGATTGAAATATATGTTTGCTCCTGTTTCTTTAAATGAACAAACTTTTGATGACATTCAACTTAAACTAAAGGAGTACTTTGCACCGAAAGTGAACATTATGGTGGAAAGGTACAGTTTTCATGTCATACGTCAAAATTCCTTACTTACCACTGCTGATTTCATTGTCAAATTGCGCAATCAATCAATGAAATA
Source organism: Lepisma saccharinum (assembly GCA_022664845.1). Classification (NCBI taxonomy): domain Eukaryota; kingdom Metazoa; phylum Arthropoda; class Insecta; order Zygentoma; family Lepismatidae; genus Lepisma; species Lepisma saccharinum. The sequence continues at coordinate 12,003 of JAGDQP010017467.1, read as the reverse complement.
TTTATTTGATAGTCATGGATGATATGATGGGGAATCAATTGGTCGTTGGCATACGACGCGATGATACGCGTCGAAGTTTGTTAGCAAATAAACATCTAATACTTCAGAAAGCAACATACATCATTCAGAAAGACGACTAAGTCGAAAAGGACACTTCATGCTTTCGACGATTAGGCATTTCATATGATACATCAGAAGGCACTAACGAGTTTAGTCATACACACAAATCAGACTCGTTTGGCAGAAACAGTAAATATGACAAGAAACGTCAATATATAAGATGTGGGGGGCATCATAGTTCAAAATAAGAATATTATAATTGCTATCCTAAAAACTAATATGTTTTAAATGTAGTAAAATTGGCCACGTGACGAAGATATACCAGGGGAAAAGAATTATACCCCCTAGAAAGTTTTTTCTGACCCATCAGCATGTTTGTCAGCCAAAGAACTTGAAACGTTTCTTATGTGAAGACAAGATCAAGGAACCGTTAGATTTGGTTCTTAACTTGCAACGGTGATTCAATGTTCTTGATGTCGATTCTTTAACCTGTGACTTTTGTAATGTTGGAACTGAAAAATGGAGAAATAACCATTACTATAGGTGATTGTATGATATAAAACAGATGAAGTAATTTTGTGTTCTAGCAACTGTTAAAATTTAAAACGAAACAAGCACGACTTGATAAGTGAACAAATTTTTTATTGTTATTAATTTAACATACTTATCTCAATTATTATTTTATATTCAGTGTGTTAGGTGTGGACTTGGTTACGTTAAGTTATCGAGACAGCTTTACATTGTGTTTCAAACTTTGTGCTTTGTTTAACAGACAAAGTGTAAGCTGTGCTTCAAGCACGGGGCTTTCATTTAAGAAAACGCATTCTGGGTGGAAAGCATTTGGCCCTTTGGTTGAGACATGTTGACATCACTGCATTAAAATCATATGTTTTAGATTTTGTTTTTAGGATTAAATGAATCAATAAATCTTAAAAACAACAGAAAAGGAAGAAGAAATATGGCGGTTGTTAATAGTTGTGTATGTGAAAATCAGTGTATTTTAAAATGATACAAGTGTTAATAGTGCTTTTTAGTGTTCCGTTGTAATCATCATGGTTTAATTACCAAGCCCACGTTTTTATCAACATTTAATTTTCTTAATTAATCTGAAAAACTGAAAAAGAAATCAGTACTTGATTGCCATAAGCAGTGAGGCCTATTATTTAGGCTTATCTCAGGAAGCCAAGGAGACTTGACTTGGAGATCAAAGACGTCAACCTAACTTTTATGGGAAGGTCATCACGGACGATTTAAAGTTTTATTAAACAGTACAAATAATAAAGATTTGGGCGGACCTTCCACCATTCTTACTTCTAGGACGTTAATCAAAAGATATATCAAAAATGCACGAATCAAATCGTTCTGCAGATCTCAGATCAAACTCACTTTCACATCACGTAATCTAGCTAACATGTTCTTACAAGCTAATGAGCTTCTAGATAATCTTCACCTTACCTCCAACCTAGATACCTCAAACTTTAATATAAAAATCAGCAGTGATTTACGGTATACTGCTGGACATGACCAATGAAGAAATTATTGAAAACTCTGAGTGTCAATGCCCAATCAATGTACAAAGATTTAAACGGAAAGCCAAACACGAGCATGGTGAAATTTATCTCAGGGACACCAAATTTGTTGAATTCATCCTCAAATCTGTCTCTTCTAGAACTTATAAGTGTATACCGAGTTCGTTTTTAAGTTCGCCCTAAAATTAGGAAGATATTAAAATGCGACAATTGTCTGACGTTTCGTCATCATGCTAAAGTTTGTCATAATACCAAAAATGCGATCATTGTGCATCTGTTTTCCAGCCCAGCCCTGCACTAGTTCCAGGAAATGTATAAATTGTGGTAGCACTGACCATCGAGCAGACGATATTAATTGTAAGATATTTCAAATACAGTCTGAAATCAATGAAATCATGGAGGAGGAAAACATATAAACAAGCAGCTCAAAAACTAAATTTATACAATGATAAAACAATCAAGGACATAGACCAACATATGCACAAGGAACTTCCGCTTCAGCAAGCAAGAAGCAAAACACCTCAAAATACATCTAAAGATCAGATTCAATCCACTCCTAACTCGGATCCTGTAATAGAAGCTGCAGATAATTCTCTACCAGACTGGAATTACAACCTTTCTCAGACACCAACACACAGTATTAAAAGATTCAAACTAGACGAAATGGAACATAATATTATCCTTTCCCAAGATCTATCTTACACAAAGGAAACACTCATAAATTCGTCCTACATTAAACCAGCTTCTTCAATTCCTTCAATTTGAGATCAAGATATATTACAATCCAAATCTCAGGAAGATATTACTAGTCAATATGAAAACTCCAACTCAACATCTGAGAACAAAAGATGTGACTCTCAAACCACTGATCAAGATAGGCAAGAAATACCGGATATAGTCATTTATAAACCTATTCTGAATCGTACCACCATAACCCAAGAAGACACCTCAATCTCAGGAACTAACGAAGTTGAATATAATCAATACCAGATCTCCTCGCAAAAACTTACTAGTAGTCACTGAGTTAAAAGACGTACCCGCCTTCGGAACAAACTCGCATGTATGCACATTATCAAGAAATTCTACAATTACATGATCCATACGCAATGCAACAACCTATCTAATCTAATCTATTATTTCGATTACTTTTATGTGCTACGCCCACTTGCTCACTACTGCTCATTATAACTCACGTATCAATAAAAATCTGAACCAAACCTAAGTGGCATTAGCAGTTTCATTCGTTGATATTACTTTTTTTTATTTTCAGTGTTGAATTTAGCATTTACAAATTATTAAACACTTATTTCTCTCCATTGGGCGTAAACTAGCTCAGTGACTCCTAATCAGGAACAGGAACAAACCTTAACAACCTTGCTTAACAACGTACAAGACGGAAATTATGGAACTGCGATTTGTTCGTATGTTTCGTCTTGAAGGATTGTTTCTTAAGCAATAAACGAAGGGCATCTTCAGGTAATAAAGTATAGCATGTGTAGTGTGAATAGGCAAACTGATTTTATTGAGTACATCTTTCTACAAGCTAGGAGCTACATTCAGTGATGTAGATTGAATGTCTATGAATAATGAAAGTTCTTGTTTCATGAATTCACAGTATATTAGTACGTGGCTGCACTTTAGATACTCCCACGTATAGTTTAATCAGTTTGAAAACTTTTCGGGGTAAAGGGAAGAGCGACGCAAGAATTATACTCGCAAAAGAAGAGATATCCATTTTGCGAGTGATTTTCTTTGTGTCCCTATGGTGGAAGTGTTTCCTTTGTAATAAAATTAAGAGATTTAGGGCCATATTTATGAATCACTTCCAAGAGGGTGGTGGCTCCCAGTAGTATATAATTTCAATGCCCCTGGAAACCAACCACTCTTGGGGGTGATTCATAAATATGGCCCTTAGTATTATCCCTTCCCCAATAGTGACACAAAGAAAATAACTCGCAAAATGGATATCACTTCTTTTGTGAGTAGAATGCTTGTCAGTCTTACCTTTACCCCGAAAGTTTTTTTATACTGATATCACTTATTTTGTAAGGCTGTTAAAAAAAAGTGTATAGTCTTCACACAAAAGATCGATTTTGGACCATGGTAGACTCCGTATCTCGAAAACGGGAACTCCTATTTAAAAAATAAGCATGAATTTGCCTCTATGAGATCCGCAATTGACTCCCAAATCCTCCTGGTACCAAACATTTTGGGCTAAAGCAAAGGACAGAGAGAATGACAGACACACTATTTTTTCATTTTGAAAATTCTGTGATTAGGCTAAAAAAAAGTAATAACTTTTCAACTACTTCACCGATTTTGGCGTATAATACACCGTTTGAAAGATATTGAAGCGTAGATTACGATCCAGAAGGTTCGGTCGTCTGTATGGTCTGGAGTCCGTGCTATCATCAGAAATGTGAAATTCTAAATGTTTCTTCGAACCGGCCTAGTGGGGTCCCAAGGAGGTCCTACCGACTTATTTTTTTCTGTTTAGAAAAGAGCTTTTAAATGCAAGTTCAAGCATTAAAATCAGGTTTTAGTTCGCTAGATCAGAAATTAGCTGTATGCATAGTGTCGCTAACAGTGTCCTTTGTCCGCGTCACTCGAAGGACTTCCGTTCTTCATGATCTAATGCAGTCTAATCTAACATGGGAAAGCGATCTTAAAGTTTATTTATATTTTATTGATTATGAAATAAAATCAATCGACTTCTTGATTATTTTAAATCATAGCAGTGAGTTAAACGAAGTCAATATTTTTCATAGGACAATGTTTTGAACCATGGCTGTGCATTCAAAAAATAAGATTAAAATGTTTCTAAAACAATAGCACGATTTGATATTGACGTATATAAATACGTTGAAGAAAAATGATGTTTTTTTATCGTGATATGAACGTAATCGTGATAAGAACATTAATGTCCTTTTTACGTTCTTATCATGATTAAAGGTGGAGATGATTCTCAATTGTGCATAGGGAATACGCACGCATCTTAGAATATAAGTTATCAATTATTGAAGATGCAATATCGCTAAATACAAGTTTGGAAATAAGGTATTTAACAGTTACTACTTACTATACACGAATACAGGCTTCTGATTTGGAAACATATACGAAGGTGAATTGTTTGATAAATATAGAATTTAAATAATCAGTTGTTAAACAGTTCTTTTAATTGTACTAGTGATAAGATGTCGAATAGATTTTGGATACTAGCCCGGAGATTCTGAAACGCACCCAAGCTCATGATCACCAAGATCACACACACAATTGATGGCTAGGTGAAGTCAAATCTGCAACACCAAATCAATCCAAGGAATATAAATAAGGTCGCCAGGAGCCTAGAGTACACACGCAACGTATCTAACCAAACCTCTAGCTCCAAACATTTTCTACACCCCAGACGAGCAGCGCAGAAATGTCTTCCAGATTTAAGAACATCTGGGAAAGAGGATTCCAGATCCTTGTGATCGCTGCGAAAAAACAATAATTTAGAACGAGGGAGGAAATACCGGTAAGGCGACACCTCCAATCTTTTAAATTATATCGTCGGTTCATATTCTGAAGTACCAGCTGGTTCAGATTAGCGATAGATTATGAAAGGAAAACGCAAAACCATACTTGGGAATAATCTCAAACGATCATACGCATATCAATTCATATGTGACTCATACTACGTCTTTACTCACTTCGAAGTCTACAGGGTGGCAAAAGCCCATGTCTTATCTTTATATTAGTAGGGCCCACACCTGTAGTCCGGAATCGCAATTCCTGAAAAATAAAGACGACAACACAACGAATGACGGTCGCAACTCAATCTAAACGTCGTATCATAACGCCAAAATGCAAATAACATCTATTCACTTAAATCACATACTGGAGTCACTTCATATGTCAACGGAGAATAAGCAGAAATTACATATATAGTTCCTTTCCATAGTTATCACATCTCAGCTGTCGAAAGAATCCTACCACTGGCCTACGGATTTATGAACCAACCTAATCTAATTAAAAACGCATAACTTAAAACGATGGGTTTACCGAAAGAGAAATAAATTTAGTTTTGATTGCTGTCAAACTTCAAGTAATGATTCGTAGTTAAATTTAGATAAATATCATGGCAAACATTAAATAAATCACTGCACATCATAAATATTATTATATACTGTATATGGATTATCAACTAATGACAATCCGTACCTGTTCAACTGAGAGATTTTCTAAACTATGTTCATTCAACAGAAACACAAGATTGTTCGAAGAAATATAAAAATTTCAAAATGTCTGTTTATTAATTTAAGCTACATTAATTTAAGCTACATTATGTACATCTGTACATAATGTAAGCTTCGGAGTTGATGATTCATAAAAATCAAAACAGAATTACTATTGTGCTGTAGGAAGCAAACAAATTTGTATCGTCTATCTTGTATACCTTGAATTAATAAAGCCGAAACGAAAGTTGGTTTATCAGATATAAATGTCCACAATTTCTATAATAATTAATAAATCTCGCTGAAAGTTTTACAAGTTATTCCAAAAACATTGCTGTTCAATTTGAAAAAGTTTTAATACATAGTTACTTACAGAAATGAAGTTATTGTCCAAAATACACCTTAACGAAAGAAACAAGTTGGCCTTATTAGGCGTGACGTCATTACAGATGATTACTACGTTACACAATTGACGTTCTGAATAAATCTTGAATAAGCAAATATAATGTTATAAAATGTGACTATTTAACGGATAATAGTGGCTGGAGTTGAAACCAAGAATAACTAAGTATGTCGTAGTATTAAATTTTACAATTAAAGTCAAAATTTATCGGAAAACAGTACGCAAAAATGGTTGAACAAACATGTCGCTAGTTTGACTAATAGTGGTGATGTTAACATTGCCAACCGGGATTTTAAAATAGATTCGGAAACTGGAGACTAAGAATTTGACATTTGATTATTGGAATCTAACGATCCGATACTTCAAATGTAAGAATTCGGTCAATAGCGGCTCCATACTGAAATTTAGAACATATTATACATCCCGACAAATAATCTCAAAATATAAAATAATATTTTTTATTGAGGTGAAGGTGTCGTAGTAATGTTGTTGATGAAATGTACTGTCTTATTAGCAATTGTATCGGTATTTTCTTCTTACAACGATTAATATATCCTTCACCGGAATGGACAAAATCAGTCAAAATATTCTTCTATATACTAAATTTGATATTTATAGTTACCATTCGTAGTTAGGGCTCTGGAAAAGAAAACATGACTGGAAGCAACGACATCCGTCCTTCTGCTCGAAAAAAAATGGAACTGAACTAACATGGCGGGGAGAGCAGTTCTCTCATCAAACGGAAAAGAAGGCTGATTCACACCAATCAGCAAGAGACACGGAGTCATTTAGATTGCCTAGGATCCAATCAAAAACAAGCACTAGATCCAAGCCTATGCTGCGTGACTAACGAAAATCTGGATAGATAACGATTGAAAACCAAAGCAAAAATAAAACGAAACACGCTCAAAGCGTGACAGAAACCAAACAAAGAGAATGACCTAAGGAGAACACACAGAAAGGAAACAAAACGTACTTAGGAAATAAAAGGTGAAGAACAAGAAAAATGGAACAGCAACAAAGCTGTTACAATTCGTTATAAGTTTCTGTACCTAATTTGATAACTTGCAAACAAACATAACATAATGAAAGTCGGGCACCAATATGCAGAACCTTACATATACCAATGGAGAGATAATTTTATTAAAACAAAGTTTGAAATTTTTTGTACGATTGCTCTGAACTTGTGAAAAGAGTGATAATTGTGAAGAGTGATACGTGTCCAGCGTATAGGTGTATAGCATTTCAGGCTCTCAAGCATTCATTTTTGTAAAATTGGTTGGCAACGCTGTGGCACCTGATCATGACGGTTAATGCAAGACCTCTCCAACAACACCATAACTACATCTTAGTTGAGGATCATAAGATATAGTTGTGGACACTGGTTGGCTACATTGAAAACGCAGTGCTTGAGAACAGGGACACCCATAAAATGTTTATTATGGCAAATAATATTTTTGCCAGGTTGGTGCTGTAATATCTAAGGTAATAGAAAGAAATTTAAAAAAGAAAACAACTTTATAGAGAACAGGTTGGCGCCAGTTGCAAATGACGTTTTTGGAGAGCAGATACCCACAATATTTCCCTGTTCTGTCGAATAATGTTTGTCAAATTTAGTGCAGATATTTCTGACGGAATTGAGTGATTTTGAATAAATGCTCTTTTAAATGGGTTGGCAACACTGAACCACCGCACCAATTAAGGCAGTTCAGGTGGCTTTAATTTCGTTTACACTTTGCAACAATACCTCCAGTACCTCTCTTCACCTTGTGGTTTTTGTGCTTTAATTTTTGGACAGACGGACGGACTAAGCCTAATTATAGGATCTTTATTTCTATAGCTTTTCTATATGTGTACGAGGAAAAAGCAATCAAATATGGTGTCCGTGAATTGGGTGAAATTACGGTGACCATATTTTGATTTACTTAAACTGGAAAATTATTTACGATGTAGGATTAGCATCGAAACCGGCATGATAACTGCAATAATAAAATTATTATTATTATTAATAATCGGAATGACAGAGAGGCGAACATATTCGAGTTTTGATGCCTGTCATCCGTTATTAATTTATTCTCGTCTTGTAGGGTTTCTATCACTTTCACAAGGCAAATGCTGAAATGGTACCTTATGAAAACCTGCCTTACTACATTTAGAATCCACATCCCAGGAGAATGTTCGGAATGTTCCTACAACTTATGTCAAACTTAGGCTGTATTTGCCACTCCAGCTCATGAAAACTAACATAATTTAAATTATTTTGTAACTATTTGTAATTAATTTGAAATTAAATTTAGGTTTAAAATCAATGCTATATTAAAGAAGCGTATTACAAATCGTATATAAGAAAATATTAATTCTTTATTATATCTACCTGGACAACTAATAAACCTGCTGGGATATCGGGTCAGAACTTCAAACAGTCCGTAGTTCGATTTCCAATCACTGTTTAGACTTGGTTCGTCAGATCGCATGAGATGGATGTGAATCAGTGTACAAAATATTCCTCTGAAAGTGGCCAATATTGAATCGCGTAGAAGAAAAATTGTGTTCCTTCATTTATAATGAAATAATAATATTAAACCTGATTTTTCTAACCTATTTCTGCATAAAATTTTGAAAATGCGTATATAAAAAACTAATGTGACCTTTCTGACTTATGTAAGTGAATTTGACAAAATGTTGAAAAATAATTACTTAGCAGTATCAAGAAAAACTCCCAAATTTCCTTTAATAAAAAAGAAGCAATTTAAAGGAACTATATCCTGTCGGGAATCGAACACGGGTCGCATACCCAGCAGTCCGATGCTGTAACCATTGCTGTACGGCAGTTCGTTCGCTATTGTTTCCCATTGTTGGTTATGTTGTAAGAAGTTCAGGTCAACACTACTAGATCCCTGAGTGATATAGTAACGGGGCAGGACCTGACGGAGTTCAGCTTATAGTAAACACCTCTGTCAAGTGATGGTACTTCAGGAAATATTACCACATCGACAATGCAATGAAGATAAATTCAACCATTCCAAATTTAACAAATATACTCGCACAGCTCGGTGTTCCAACAATTTGAATTCAGCTACTTATAACAACCATAAGGGATTTTATTCAAAGAAGCCTCTTGTGTTGTTTGAAGAAGTTAGTTTCTTGCTTATTTATGATGTGCAACACGATATTAAGTTTGACAAGCTGAAATCAAGTTATTGACAACCTGATGCAAGTTGGCATGCTATGTGGGTAATATAGTACTTCAAATACTGTACCTCCTCTAAGAAAAAGTGCTGGGAATTTGTAATTTCAACCCCCCGTGTGGTTGGTGAATACTTTTTTGGCTTACATTTCGCATAAAAAGAATTGCGACAGCGAACGTCGTGCAGCTAGCCCACATTTTATGTCACCTTCTTATCCCATAATCATGTCTGGTAACTCTCTTTCTCCTTCCTTCGTCTTTCCCATACTAAAATAAGCAAACATTATGAGCACATTCTTTTTGTTGAAAATATACATGTATTAGTATCGATGAAAGAATAAAAGTGAGACGAAACAATATACATAATTGGTGGAGGGAGAAACACACGCAATGAAAAATGGAAACCAATGGATGTCTCTTAGACAGAGGCACAGAAATGAGAAAGAGAGAGATAGAGAGAGAAGGGGAGAGAAGAAGAAGAAGAAGAAGGAGAAGAGGGCGTAGAGTTTAAAATATGGAATGTAGACGTAGTAAAAAGAACCTAACACTATCAAGTTCAGTTTCCAGTAAGCCAACAGCAAAATAGAAGTGACTTGAATTTTATATTTTTTCAGTGCTATTCGAAAAATAGAGAGAGGGTGCTTGAGAAATTAATTAAGTCACTTTAAAAATGGGGACCAAGCTTGGTGATCAGATTAAATACTCCTGATACTCATTTCATGAAACCCATTCTGATTCGATTTAGATCTGATAACCCGGAGGATGAAGGAGAGATGTTAATTATTTCATTGTGTTTGAACAGTTCTTCTTTCAGGAGTTACCAAGACCGGAGATGTTACCCCGAGAACACGATAAATACGACGCCGAAATTTCCAGTTAAATAGATTTCCCAGACCAGGTCAATCGGTTTACCGAATCACTTATGTTTGGGTCCGGCCCTATCACCGGGTCATCCAAATTTGCCCGGAATTGGCTCCGTAACACACACAAAAAGAAAGAGTGTGTGTAAGTAAGAGAAACAATAAAGAAAAATAGAGATAGTGAAGAAGAGAAAGACGCAGCAAAAACACGATAACAATACACAAGGAAAGAGAGGAAGAAAGAAAGAAAGCAATGGAAAACATGAAAACTACATTATCATTATGTTAAAGAACACACATACTGTTTACTCGGATTCTCAATAGTGATGCTTCGTATGTTTTCCAACCTGAGATGAATCTCTGTCTCCATACTTCAGTTTATGCAAAAAGGATACTGGCTGGTGGGAAATCGAACTTAGATTTTCCAATGGGAAGTCTAGCACGATAGCGATACTACACAATTGACTCTACCCAAAACGTGCTTAACAAATCATATAATGTCTCTTTCTAAGAATTATGAAATGAAAAGTGAATATTTCAGATCAAATGACGTGTTCTTAACTGTTCTGGTAACACCCAGATACTTTATTTGGACTTTTACAACCGACATTCGTAAATCGTCTTCCTCTGTACAGTAACTCAGGTGTTTGATTCCACAGTACGAAGGAATCTCCGTTTTATATGAGAAGTTATGGTTAGATTCTTCACGATCGCTTTTTAAAAAATTCTTGGCTTCAACAGGATTTGAACCTGTGTTAGTTTGCTTTAGTACTAGAAAGTTTCATGTGTTTCCCCTACTCCATCTTGCAAGTAAAGACAGAAACCATGGATTACTAAGTTCAGAGTTAATCTTTGGAAATAGCCAGGTTTGTCCTGTAAGTTGTTTAAACCAAAGTGTACGTTAAAATTTCTTTTTATTCAATTACTTATAGACAAATTAGTGCCCACTAATATCCGAAATAACAAAAATACAGGAAAAATGAAAGAAATAATAAGAGGTTATGCACTTTTCTTGCGCCGTGGTTGTTCAAAGGCACACTTATAGAAACAAGTATTATTATTATTATTACAGTGAAACGTCCGATAACTGATAGTTTTATATTCCCTGTAGAACAGCATTGAATATTATGGAAGTAAACTCTGTCGATAGTGTACTATATGAAAAATAACACTGACAGCTTGATAATGTTTTCTTTTAAAGTAAAAACCTCTTTATAGCGTACGTCTGTAAAGCTTTCTGCATAAAACACTTCTTCAGATGTGAGTAATTTTCCTATCAGAAAGACAAATGAAGATTTTATTTCGAATCCGCCTCCAATATAATTACTGAACATCATCAGTAACAATGTTATTACAAAGTCCCTAAATGAACTCCTGAACACCTAAGGATGGCACTAGTTTCTGGTAAAGTGGGCTCCAAACAACTCTGTTCAATGAAACCCACGAACTTGAACCTATGATTCTACTTTCCTTAACTGTCCAGTATTTGTTTATTAAAGTCGTATACCTGTAGTATGGTGGCCCAGTATATGTAGGTATGATTTCGAATAACAAATATTAGTTTGGCATTATACAGCAAATTTAAAGTGAACGTCAATTGATGTTTTACGTTTTGACTTCCAGCAACAGATTCTTTCTTACTGCTAAGTTGTCACATCAACGAACAATAATATCACTATGTATCTATCCTTGTCAGGCCACGCACATATGTTTTGCACAGCGCCAATCTCGCGAATCATTCTTTGAA
>JAGDQP010017466.1:2183-38480 GCA_022664845.1 Lepisma saccharinum | reverse complement strand
GATTCCCGGTGTTGACCCAGCATCGTGAGGACAATTGGGGAGCTCCTGTGCATAAAATACAGTGGCGATCACAATGAGAGCTTCGGCTCTGCTCTCATAACCCGTCTGGTCAGCGTGGGAGCAGTAGACCAACTCCTCCCTTCGGAGAGAGGCCTCAACCAGTAGTGGATTGAATATGGCTTTGATTTATTATTATTATTATTATTATTATTATTATATAAACGCATTAGGAAATTTAATAAAATTAGTGACCAAGGCACGTAGAAGTTTGGTAAAGTCAGGTATGGTGTTCTCTTTTATTGCACACGTGACTAAATCGTATTATCTCAGACATTGGAAAATAGGTCTTCTTGTTTTGAGACGCTAGTGGTCTTGTTCCCTTCGTCAAACGGACTAATATTCCCAAGGACAGATAAATCATTCTATAACTAGCTATCGTACTTTTCTTCTACATTATGATAAGCGGGTATAAATTGAGGTGCTTTCTTAGTAGAAACTAATTTCGATTTTTTAACGTTTGTTCACATCTTCAAATTGCTCGTTCATTTTTTCTAAACTATGTGAATTGTATGGACTGTTTAATGTGCGTACTGTTTTCACTGACTCAAAGGAAGAAAAAAGTCTAATCGCAAGACCAGAGCTTTCCTCCGAAATTACGAAACAAAAAGGAGTTTCTCTTAAAAATAAAACTTTAGGTAAAGGAGTACCGAACCCGGGACCACTGAATCCCAAGTCCAATGCCTTACATATTTTTAACGATATTATTAAATCTGAATTGGAATACAGAATCAGAATAAACGGAAAATATTACAAAAAACGTTAAATGCAAATAAAGTTATAAAACAAATTAGACAATAACATTTCAAAATAACCTATTTAAAATATAAATAAAATATAAACCATTTTAAAAATAAAATTTTGCGATAAACTTGTATCGAACCCGGAACCACTGCATTACAACTCTAACGCCTTATCCATTACTCCACGTAGCCAACTATCACCCACTGCTTTCTGAGAGGTCTTTACATCAATTCCGTACACGAGTAACAGAGGCTACTAATTGCGTAGTGTTCACACGCCATGGTTGTCCTCTCTGCAGACAAGTTTCTGCCATTTTGTTCCGTTCTCCCAGCAGTTCTGTTTTGTTTAGAAAACAGGAAACAATCTGTTTTACCATTAACATGCTTCGGAGAAAAATAGCAGCTAAGCCTGTAACTGCTATTTTTCATCGGTTGTAGCAGTCATAGCAATTTATCTCATGTAGTAGTGAAAAATAGCTGCTACGCTAGTTTTGCCCATCTCTGTTTCGCACATATTTTTGAAGGCTTTACTAATGTTTTTTTTTTTTTGCTTTCTTTGTGTATTGTATAGATGCGCCATCCCTTCCAGATATCAAACAAGGCATTAATTAGATTTTCACATTTTTGGCGTTTATTGCCTTCTTCAAACTGCCGATTCAATTATATGTTGGGATCGGTCATTAAGTTTAGAAAACACATATGACTATGATGAAGAATAATATATGGCTTTGATTTCCATTGTCGGTCACAAGGTCCGTAACCAATTGATAGGGTAAACTAAAATATCTGTATTTGTCCCTACGTAACTACGTAAAGTCTATACAGTTTAGTACTGATAGTACTACAATCCTCAGGATTTTAGAGAGTAGTGGGGGCAGGGGCCCTCCCTTAGGATTTTCATACACCGTACTCGAATTTGCGCCCCCTGGCATTGTCAAGAGTTTTACAACCCGTGGTAGAAGAACGTGGTAGTTACGCATTATACTTATATTTTTACTCACTTAGTGTAATAATCATGATGTATTATGTTTAATGGTATCAATATGCTAAATAATCAATGATCAGTATGGTACATGCAATAGGGGCAGTGCTAACAATATGTTAAGAAACATTTATGAACATGATACCTAATTTTAATAATACAATACACATAGCTTCAGTGCCTTAGAGTTTCATTGTTTCTATGACTTAATCCAACAATGGTCTTATTTAATATGATTATTTTATAATTCAGATAAGTGTCCATTACTTTATGATCTGCCTATAGTGACCACTCCTTGGAATTTATATTGGTCCGTTACCTTGCCATAGGATTAATTCGATAAGAATTAGAGGAAAGTATGCGATATATATGTGAGATACTTCAATCAGGATGGTCCACAGTGAGACTCTAACCCGTGTGCCTCTCAAGTACTACCACGAAGTCCAAAACTTCACCAATGGTTGGATTATGCTTCCCATGGATAAGTTGTTCGGAGACAAGCTAAATTGTCGTAACATTGTAGCGAAAAGTGCCCACTTCCTCCTTATAACTTTTAAGAAAGAAAGAAACATAATTTTCCTTTTCCTGTTTCCTCCAATCAATAAATCCCGTAATTAATTAAAAATGCAGTAGAGAGTTCTTGATATGTCACAGAAAGTCCCCGTTTCGCGTATTAATTGCGAGTTTTGACAGTTTTCCACTATTAAAAAGTTACGTACAGCATTTGAAGCACTGTACTGTTCTTAAAAATATCACCTTTCCTTGCCTTGTTCTTTCACGCAGACTGCAACTTAACCCCTTTGATCCGGTAAGTGAACGCGCGCCGGAAATTTGTCATCTCAAGTTCGGAAGGGAGTGAATGGTGTCTCTGACCAAATTTTTTTATTCCTGCTACGTAATACCAAGCCATCTCTTGATGGCTGTCTTCTTTATTCTTCGCAGTGTTCTTCAGGATATCAAGATATTGTAAAAGACGATAAATATTCCAATATTTAATATCGGGCTGTTCAATCATGCATGAGACTCTTACTACGACGATCAGGGCGTGTAGTCTTTGTTCCAACTGACGTCATTAACTGAAGTGCCTACTTGAGGGAACCCGGGCTTCTGCGTCACCCAGTTTTATAAGCCTGGCCTAAGTAGAGCGTCCAAATAAAAAAGCTGGTACTGTTACTTGAAGCAATTTAATTTAATAAGAACGGGTTTAAATTCTTATATGTCACTCTCAAGGTAACCAGTATCAATATTTCACATAGATTTGTGTAATTAATACCTCGGTTCTATAACCTCGGATACATAAATCATAACTTGATTCTTACTTAAAACATTTACTGCTTCATCTTCATTAGATACAAAAATTATATAATTTCAGTTTTATATTAACTTTCCATTTATGATTTTAGTTTGTATTTACGGTTCCTAGATATGACATTTATATCATTTTCGATTGACCTCTACCGAGCATCATTATACATAAATTTCGACCAAATGCAAAACAAAGAACTGTAGCGAAAAGAGATAAATTGATTCAGAGCAGTTTATCGCCTTTATCGAATTACAATTTCTCAACTCTACATCAGCTGTGGATTATTCTTGTGTACAGGTTTTATATTAGGCAGTGCATCATTTAATTATATACATTGCATAGTTTAATTAGATCGTATACAATATCTTTACTTTGCCACTTCATCTTGTAGCTTACGTAATGTTCCGGTTTAAATTTTACATCTCATAGCTAACATAATCAAAATACATAAAACAGTAACAATTCTTAATTTCCTAGCTGTATTTGCTTTAGTAAAACCCGTTAAATTAGTTGAACACAATGTTTATACATAATATAATCCAGAACATATGATTTTCATTTCATTCAGGAATGCCTTTTCGATACTACCCCAAGTGCATGCTAATCCATTAGATAATTTCGTTTTGCTTTAATCCCATATAATGAAGATCGTTACGCTGCCTTTTATATATACCCCGTACATAAATAGATCATAGTTTAACCGAAACTAAGTAAATGACTGGTAAGGTTGTCGTTACAATGAGGAATGGAATACGCTAAAACCTTGTGCTTCGAAGAGAGATTTTACAGGACGATGTAAGAGCGCTTTTGATTTGCATGTGAACTCTTGTTGAATATTCATACGGGAGACGACATTAGTTCGAATCAGGAATAGACACATACAACTCGAACTTAATATTCCAGGTTTAATACGAAATATCATAAGTATATTCGCTACTTAGAACAAATATCTAAAATATCCAGGGATATCTATCTAACGATATAAAACATATCTGAATATATCTATACCTAATTGCTATATTTACGTAATCGGTTGAGATTTTAAGTCGTGAGACGCTGAAATATGTATAATTTTCTACTTCTGATATAACATTAGTGTGCAAAGACATGTTTGCCATGTGATCAAACCGGTTGTAAGCAAAACCTACCCTAATATAATGCTCCTGAGCTGTGTAAGCAATAGGTAATTGAAGTGTCCTAAGTGCCGATTAAGTAGAAACTACCCGTAATATTGCAATTGTTTGGACACTTAACGCTCCAGAGACGAAATTAAGTGTACAAGAAGGTGTAATCTATTTGTACAGATCTATTTTAAGAGCTATTATTTATTTATTACGGATATATATTGCTTCAAATGGCATGCAAAAAGTGTGAGATGGTTTCCGACCCTGTTTTAAGTAGAATTTACTTTAATAACGGGGTTTTGTGGACATACATTGCTTTAGATAGTTAAATAAAACACGAAAACTGGGTGAGATTGCTTCGGAGCGCTTGGTTGTGTGGACGAAGGAGATGATATCTCGTAAGAGGCAAAAAACGTGGATAGTTGTCTTATCAGATGTGCATAAAAAGTGTTCAAACTAATTTTTAGCAGAAAAGAACTCTATTGAAACAGGAAACGCTGATTCGACATCAAACACCCACATCTGAGGGCCGTATTTAGCTATAGATAACACGAAAGTGACATTTCAACATGAGTGTGTAGACGTAAGCAGCGTAATGATTGTTCTACGAATAATGGACGTATTAACAACTACCTTCGTTTGCGAACAAATTTACCACGAATTTGCTGAATTCAATACTGATTCTATCGGTGTGCTGCATAATTTTCTCGTTGTGTATAAGAATATGATTACAAATTCTGAATCTAGAGACAGAATCCGCTTAAGCTTGTGGGTGAAGGATACACTATTTCCATGGACTTGCAGTAACATAGATCTTCACTCGTTCTAACTTTGAATAACCACTGGGACTGGTGTTTGTATAGGAACAAAACAAGCCATTTATAGTAACAAGAAACTTTTATTGTGCATAAGTAAGATATACACAGACTAAATCATTTCCAAGTGATACAAACTGTTGAACAATTTTGCCTTCCAGACAAGTAATACATACAGTTTTGCATTACAAAATTCAACTCGTACAACAAAGCGTGAGTGAAGACAAGTAATACAAAAACAGTGATACACAAGGACAAATCATACATATTTTTCCTGAACAATGAAAATGGTGTTATATTAAAAAGTCGGCAAGAATTCTGATTTGCATTTTATTTCAAACCCTGTTAACAAGTTTCTTACAAGTCAGGATTTTATTTAACTATTACATACACTTGTACAAACAATAACATTGCAATAATTAGAATCTCGCATAGAACACTCGTGAAATAGAGATTATTAAAATAAGCAAACATTCCCTGAAGATGGAAATTGTGAACTACAACTTCAACATACGATCCAATAATAATTTATTAAAGCTGTTGCTTGATTTTTTGTTTCACAAAATGATTTTTGTTTTACATAAAGTATATATCTTTTACGTTCGTAGTTTTCACTCATAAAAATTTCGTAACAAAAAACTTAGTTCTCGTTTTTGAAAATAGTTTTTACCTATACAAAAAAGTTTTCACAACATTTTTTTCAGTTTTTAGTTTCACAAAAAGTATTTGCTTTTTTAAATTATCATAGAAATATGTTTTCTGATTTTGCTTTACAAAAGTTTGTCTCACAGCTTTATTTTTATATCGATATCATTAGCTACTAGAATATCCATATAGTAAAGTAAATTATTCTTCTATGTTGAAAGGATTTAGCTTTCTCCGCTTATCATTTATTAACCATTCGGTGTGTTTTCCACTGACCATTGGAAATGATTTTGTAATCTGGTTTGCGCAAGTTATCATGGGGACTAAAATATTGACTACCATACTTTTCAGTGACTAAATTGTGAAAGTGATCATAAGCTATATGCTTTTCCGCTCGATAA
The DNA here is from genome assembly GCA_022664845.1 of Lepisma saccharinum. Taxonomy (NCBI): domain Eukaryota; kingdom Metazoa; phylum Arthropoda; class Insecta; order Zygentoma; family Lepismatidae; genus Lepisma; species Lepisma saccharinum. The sequence continues at coordinate 32,407 of JAGDQP010017466.1, read as the reverse complement.
TTCAAAGTTATACCACGAGCTTTGCAAACATACTTCACTTCGCCACAAACTAGTTCCTTCTTAGCATAACTTTAATATTCGGACCTAAACAAATCATAGTTTGCGTCTCCCATCCATCTTCTATTTCATACGTTGATTGCCCAAGGTATTTCCAGTACCAAGCAATAATGGTTAATCTTTTCTCTGAACGTATATAAATGAGACAGTCCATACTCACAGTGTCCAGTAACTAATATAAACGAACCCTAGCACTCGCGGATATGAAGGCTGCTACCTCCACATTTGTATAGGAATGAGGTGAATTTTTATTTTCAAAATCTTTATACGTTACTTGTAATTTGTTGTCGTATATAGCGGTCACATTTTCAACTTCTGACGCGAACGTCAAATTTACAGAAAGCTTTCTCGTTCAGGAAAATTCCGAGTTTGTGGAAGGTCGGTTGTGTGTCCATTTCCCGAATAAGGAACTTAAAATATTTTTTGAAATATATCTCAATCCCGGGTTATGTTGGATGTTATCATAGTCAAGACGAAAACCTTCATGTTTTTCATATTCATGAATAGATTTTTTATTTTCCTCTTCCGTGGTACAATTATCAGGAAACTCACTGGCTTATTGTTTCATTTTAGGAAACTATCTACATGTCGTTTGAAGAGTTCCTCAGTCATTTCCATTTCCCAGATTTCACACGTTTTAAAATGACATACCCTGAAGGCCACAGGTAGTTCAGGAGTGATTGCGCATTTCTCTTCATTATGCGTCAAGTTTTCAGTATTCATTTAAGCCATACAAGACCAGCACAAACCAAAGACACGTCGCTTATGTGCATTGTGTGGTAAAACGGAAATACCAAGGTTTTTCAGAGGAAGTATCTTGCAGTGAATCAATACATGGATAGTAGCTGAATTAGGCATGTATTTGACTTTAGGAAATTTAACTTTACCTGTTGGCCTAGGTTTCTTGGACATCACAATGAAATAAAGGGATGTTACGTCCAGGTATGCTAAATACTCGTCTTCACCTACAACAAACTACAACTTCAACATACGATCCAATAAAAATTTATTAAAGTTGTTGTTTAATTTCTTGTTTCACAAAATTGATTTTAATTTTACATTTCAATTTCACTCAAAAAAATTTCGTAACAAAGAAACTTAGTTTTAGTTTTTGAAAACAATTTTTACCTATACAAAACAGTTTTCACATTTTTTTCAGTTTTTAGTTTCACAAAAAGTGGTTTTTTTAAGTTATCTTAGAAATTTGTTTTCTGATTTTGCTTTACAAAAGTTTGTCTCAAACCTTTATTTTTATATCGATATCGTCATACAAAGCACTCCTTGCGTCTATCTTTAAATGCGTGTTGAGAACATACACGATCTTGCATTCGAAAGCAATCATTTCTTATAAAACTTGGAATTTCAGGAGATGTTTCAACCAGCTTGATCCACTCGCATTCCCAGATGGATACGACTTTAATTTTGCAACAGTTTTGCTGAAATTCTTCTCTCTCTAGTGTTCCCTTGTACTCGTTCTACAATGGAATGACAGCGAACTTCGGTGATACAAGAAAATTGCATGACGGTAACAGCCATAAAATTCATAAGCAATATGAGTTTTCTTTGATATCCCTCCAGTTTAAACCGTTTAAATTGAACGTCACCTCCATTTTCTACAGTTGGCAATCTAACATTATTCTTATATTTCAAACATTGTTTTGCCGCTTTACTTTGTTCGTGGAGATGCTGGAAATCTAAAGGAGAGATGATTGGAATGGTATTTTCTTTCAGGTAACGTGAACGAAAACACTTCATTGCACACGAGGCGATAGTGCTTGTTTGCAGGAAACACAGTATTCCACCCGTTTGTTCTTCAATAAGGTTCGAAAATCGAATCAAAGACTGTATCAAAATTAAAACGTCTTTCTTACAATACTCTAAGATTTCTATTTTAAAATAAAATGTCTTTTTACTTTTCACATATTCCTTGTGCCAGGAAAGAACCGCTTTTCGCTTATCCTCAAATCTGGAGTCAATATCAAAATACTCAATGTTGCGCCAAAGCACAACATAATTCCGGTGTTTAGGAGTGTTAAAGAGCAGTGGAAAATCTCATTTCCTAAGAGTTTCTTGCAACCCAATTGTTAATGGTAATTTGGATAATTTAACAAGTATGTATCTCGGGAAATGATGCTATTAATATTTAATTGAATAATCTCTTGTCTTTGTGCAATAATTTGAGGTGTCAAATTTTGTTTTTTCCATGAGACATGGCACTAGTAGCATTGTGCCCACTGTGTTAAAGTCCTACTACTTTTTGAAACTTATAACCCTGAACTACAACATGATTTACAAATGCTTCTATATTAAAAAAATACAAGGTGCCTCTGACCCTTGGTATTACCACAAACAATACAAGTACAATCTTGTCCCATATCTTTACATTTATGGCAACGGTGGGCTGCACAAATTAAGTTTGAAACATGTTTACGTTCACAATTTTCATACACGTCTAGTAGCGTTTCTGCATCAAAGATAAAGTACAAGAAATTTTTCACTCGTTTGGGTTTTTGACGCAAGGTATCTCTGACGCAAGTGGTTCTGTCATCATGTTATTTAGACCTACATTTACTCCAGAGAATGTCTCGGAACTCCATGCGCATCAGGGATGTCAACGATTCGCTCGACTCGTGTCGAGTCGAGTCGGTGCTCAGTACCTACCTTAGTCGAGTCGAGTAAGTGGTCACAACTGCTCGATTCGAGTCGGCGCTCACTATGTGCTCGAGTCGAATCGAAACGGTAGTCAGAACTGCTCGAGTTGAATCTAGTCGGTGCTCACTATATGCTCGAGTCGAACCAAGTCGGCGCTCACTATGTGCTCCAGTCGAGAAGAGTCGCTGCTCGGAGAGACTCACGCTGCGACTCGCTTACAGTGAGTTGAGCTTGAGCGATGACTAGACTCGAGCGTTAGACTCGCCGCTCGAGCCGAGCTGATTGACATCCTTATTATGCATGCATTCTACAATTTTGGAATATACGTATTTGGATAGAGCAGGATTAAAATCTTCGAGAAAACCATGTCGCCTTAGTTCTACTGTAAAAGGTATTGAAAATATCCTAAAATTCATTTCCCAAACTCACATTCGCTATGGATGCGAAACAGAACATTTGTGCACCCTACATTGTTTGTACTTTTTCTTATATTCATGATAGGAACCTAATGGCGTGGTTTTGTCGATATTATTTTGCCTCACCCTGAATATACTAACAATCTTGAATAGTTTTTTGCCGTGGGACAGCATTAAATGTTGTCGAATAGCAAAGTCTAGAAAGAAAACTGCAAAATATGTAGGTTTATATATAATCAACACGAAAAATATAACATAGAACGAAATATGAAAAATATGAAAAATAAAATTCACATATAATTATACCAGTGTTACACTTCATGATCATTTCTACTTTCAAGCGTCCTAAATAACTGCAAATGGAATATGTAATTACAAAAACTCCTAGCTTTAGTTATGACTCTAGTATGGTTACCAGTGGAGATATGAACTTAGTGGACAGCGATGAAACTAGTATGGATGTGGACATTGAACTTGATACAGAAGAGGATTGTAGTGAAGTTGAGAATCTTCATATTAATGTGCAGCAGTGAATGAAGGATTATAACATGGCTACGATGTATGGTGGAGGAAATGATTGATTTTGAAATTATCAGTGAATGTAAAAAACCTATTTGAAATTTGGTTTTCAAGGGCGTCAAATCACCATTAATTCAATATTAGAATCAATTCCCAACCCACAGAAATATGTAAAGAGATAACTTAATTTTGCTATAGAACATTTACTTAAATATATCGATCCCGATTTCAATGTGGGTTTACGATTGAAAGTTCCAAAAGTAAGGAAAATAAGCCATTATTCATTCCCTTCAAATTCAAGCCTCACATTAATCTTGATGATATTTTGAGAAAAATGGAAAATGTGCACAATTCTTATGAGGAATTCTTGTTAGGGGATATAGTGACCGTCAAAGTTAATATTAGCGATCTTATTCCTGGTCAAGGGCGACATGGTAATGACAAATATTTCCCTTTGGAAAAATGTCTCCAAAACACATTATTCCACTTGAATATGTTCCTGATTGTCTCGCACAGACTTTGATATTGGCAAAATACGTGCTGATAAGGAATTTGAAAATGCACGCTACATGAAAACATCCTAAGAAGGGGGCTTGTAATGCAGCAGAATTATGTTATTATGCAGGAGTAGATTTATTGATTAAAATGGTGGGAGTATTGAAGATGTAGATCGTTTTCAAAAATATTATAGTGACGAGTATCGGATTATTGTGTTTGTGCGTGATTCGGAGAGTCGCGAGTATACGATACTGTATTCGGGACCATCAGCGGAAAATATTTTGTTGCTAATATATGAAGACAATTATTATGATGTCATTGAAACAATAACGCCATTTTTATGACTGATGGTTATTGATATCATTCTCTTACACCATATGAAAAGCGTCGGTCCATAAATGTAAATATTTATGTTCCCATAGTGAACAGTATCATGACGATATTGATAGTAGTAAGTATTTGAAATGTCGGTATTGTCATCGTACATTCCCGTATTAGACCTGCTATGATCAACACAAATCCAAAGCCAACGGAAAACCTATATGTTTTTGTCTGCAACTTTGTCCGTAGTGTGTTGTAAAAATCGACAGACGTAGTAGGAAAATAAAACTTGTGTGGAGAACATTATTGTAAACTATCTAACATTCATATGATGAAACCCATTCCTGATTTGTTAAACCATAAAAACCCAAACGAGTGGAAAATTTTGTGACAGTCAGCTGCCCGGTCACAGTTCCATAAACTACTTTGGGCTAGAACTGGAGTGGTGATTCCTTATAGTTGTGACAAGTTCCGCTGAACGATCTGTGACAGGCCCCGGAACTTGTTTTGCTTGACTATAGCTTTGTTTCATTAGACGCATGAACTTTGCTCGCGTGCTGTTAGTTGTTGGAGTGGCGCGAGAGTAGTTGCAAAGAAGACAATGGAGTAAAGTGAGTGGCCTCATTGTTGTGCATCCAAAAATATAATATTTACGACGGAAATGGAACAAAATCTGCGCTAGTTGATGTGCCTACATACGACGTGTGATGTAAGGAGACATATCCTGGGAAGTAGATTCACAATCTGTAAGTGTGTTCTATGTTGTTTTATTTCTCAGTTGTGGCTAGTGTTGCAGTTGACATAATGTTTCTGTTGAACGTCTATAGTTGCCTTGTGAAGCATATTCCTGCAATGTCAATGAGCGTATTGACATTATAGTATGAAGTCAAATCGCCTCAGAGCCTCAACTGCGTTATTATAATTAACCTATAATTAACCTATATATATGTCACAACCTATATAAGCTGCAGAAGTCAATATAAAATAATATAAAAACAGTGCATGTGGCGGGTGCATTGGTCAGCCCGTGACCCGTGGTAATAGTAAAATGGACGTAAACAAAGAAACAAATAATCCACTGTGCCTGTGTTACGTCTACCGTAGTTTATGCTGGATGTCACCGTAGCCGAATATGCTTTGAAATTTTTTTGCCGATTACTCGTGTGACTGAGCTGGCAAAGAAAATAAATATAAACTATTGCGGCGGTCCGGTATTTTCATGTGCATGGTAATGTCAGAGACAGCATTTTGTAGTGTTTGCCATGTTGTCGTATACGTTTATGTCGAGCTAGATAGGGAATAATTGGCCATAATTGTGATACCTATATGTCATGACAAAGTCAGCTTAAGGTTGTGTAAAAGCGGTATGTGTCACGTGACAATTCACAAAGGATCCTAATCTTGAGGTATATAGCTCATGAGCATGCCCTACATATATATGTATGTACGGTATCAATATTATTGTTATAGTTTCAGAGCGTTAAGCGACGCGTATCCACAGATAGAAGTCAATTTCTGTAGGTATATGCCAGTTTTTGTAATTGTGTGTCCGGATGGAGGGTACTTCTCCCCCTAGAAATGATCGTAGAAACGAAATATTCATATGATAGCGATAGATGGTGATAATAAGTATATTACCGCATGTTGTAACGAAAAATCCGGTTATGCACATTTTTAGCATAATGCGTGTGCCCAACAGATGCACATAACACATTGAATCCCTGAATTTTAGAAAAATCGCTGTATTTGCTCAGAAACGGCGGGAAAACGGGGAATTAACGTGTCTTCGTACTCTCTGAACGTAAAGTCATCAGTTGAGGTCGTTTCAGGCGTAAAACAACTAAAATTAGGTTGTATATTTTTGGTGTTACGCTTATTTTTACGTGTATTGTAATAATTCGTTGTGTCCTGCGTCTGTACGTTCTTCTCATTAGTATATCATGATATTGTGGTCTTGGTGGAGATCAAGCCTAATTCTACCAAGCCCATTTGATAGTTTTTTCTCCGTAATTTGTACCTATTTCGACTGTTCACCACGAATGTGGTATTAGCGTCCGAGTAGTTGATATTTGTTACTACATTTTCGTAATTGGTTGCCTGTTGATGCATACGTTGAACGCGGTCAGAGTCAGCGAATATATATAATCTGCTGCGAATACATCGAATTCGACCAAAGGAAATAATATAAGGTTAAGTAAAATCTAAAATACTCCAGCATTCCATAATTTACATAATTTATAGTTGGGTTATTATATGTGTATTGTTTATTGTGTCCCATTTCATATGTAACTTATCGAATTGTGCGTGTAAGGGCAAGAACATAGATACAAGCCCTTCGATAGTATAACTGGTTGCTAAATTTGTATTGCTCGTGTCAATTGGTTCATATTTGTTCTGCGAGACAAACCAATTAAAGTAGCTTTTATATTGTTCAATAATACGTTCTACGGGTTCCATTGAAAGGATTTGTTCGGTGTATATGAAAGCTGTATTAATTGTTACATACTATTAAAAAGTAACGTCTGCTACTGGAAGTTCCGAGATATATTGTGTTGCTTTGTAAGTTGTTTGTTCCTAAATAAATATCATAAACAGCACTAGGTTGTGCGAGTCGAGTTCTTGTTGTCACTGAATATTATTGATGATAGTAATTGTTCGCATGCGTACTACCCAAGTCCTAGCATCGGGGTATTGAACCAATTATTATCTATAACAGTACTTGTAAACGGAAATCAGTTGCCATTTTATTCCCATGCTCCGCATTTCAAACATCTACTTCCGACTCCTTCTATGCTTAACCCACCTCGACACGCAGCGCCCTGAACAGAGAAGTGTGTGAACACCAGAACCGTCTCAATTTCTTGTACATTATCCTTGATGTAGAAACAATGCTACTAGACGTGCATGAAAATTGTGAATGTAAACATGTTTCAAACTTAATTTGTGCAGCCCACCGTTGCCATAAATGTAAAGATATGGGACAAGATTGTACTTGTATTGTTTGTGGTAATACCAAGGGTCAGAGGCACTTTGTATTTTTTTAATATAGAAGCATTTGTAAATCATGTTGTAGTTCAGGGTTATAAGTTTCAAAAAGTAGTAGGACTTTAACACAGTGGGTACAATGCTACTAGTGCCATGTCTCATGGAAAAAAACAAAATTTGACACCTCAAATTATTGCACAAGGACAAGAGATTATTCAATTAAATATTAATAGCATCATTTCCCGAGATACATACTTATTCATGGGAGTTAAATTATCCAAATTACCATTAACAATGGGGTTGCAAGAAACTCTTAGGAAATGAGATTTTCCACTGCTCTTTAACACTCCTAAACACCGGAATTATGTTGTGCTTTGGCGCAACATTGAATATTTTGATATTGACTCCAGATTTGAGGATAAGCGAAAAGCGGTTCTTTCCTGGCACAAGGAATATGTGAAAAGTAAAAAGACATTTTATTTTAAAATAGAAATCTTGGAGTATTGTAAGAAAGACGTTTTAATTTTGATACAGTCTTTGATTCGATTTTCGAACCTTATTGAAGAACAAACGGGTGGAATACTGTTTCCTGCAAACAAGCACTATCGCCTCGTGTGCAATGAAGTGTTTTCGTTCACGTTACCTGAAAGAAAATACCATTCCAATCATCTCTCCTTTAGATTTCCAGCATCTCCACGAACAAAGTAAAGCGGCAAAACAATGTTTGAAATATAAGAATAATGTTAGATTGCCAACTGTAGAAAATGGAGGTGACGTTCAATTTAAACGGTTTAAACTGGAGGGATATCAAAGAAAACTCATATTGCTTATGAATTTTATGGCTGTTACCGTCATGCAATTTTCTTGTATCACCGAAGTTCGCTGTCATTCCATTGTAGAACTGGTACAAGGCAACACTAGAGAGACAAGAATTTCCGCAAGACAGTTGTAAAATTAAAGTCGTATCCATCTGAGAATGCGAGTGGAACAAGCTGGTTGAAACATCTCCTCAAATTCAGTTTTATAAAAATGAGTGTTGTGAAATGCAAGATAACTTAAGTTTTAAAGGTGCACTTAAAGGTGGACGCACGGAATTCTTTCGTTCTTTACATGAAGACGAGTATTTAGGGTACCTGTTTGTAACCTTCCTTTATCCCAATGTGCTGTATAAGAAACCTATGCCATCAGGTAAAATTAAATTTCATAAAGGAAAAAAACATGTTTTTTCCAGCAACTGTCTATGAATTGATTCACTGCAAAGTATACCCGCTTTACTATATAATGCACATAAACGACGTGATTTGGGTTTGTACAGGTCATGTATGGAAGAAACGAATACTGCAAAAACTGTATAGATAATGAGGAGGAAGTGCAATCAAGGGAGTATTTTGTACTCATGAACTATATATGGGCTTTCGTTAAAGGATATGTCATTCTTAAGACGTATGAAATATGGGAAATGGAAATATCTGAGTGACTCTTTAAACCATATGTCGATAGTTTCATAAAATTGAAACAAGAAGCCAGTGGGTTTCCTGATAACTGTACCACGGAAGAGGAGAATCAAAAAATCTTCATAATTATCAAAGACATGAAGGTCTTGACTATGATAAGAAACAACATAACCCGGGATTGAGACATATATCAAAAATATTGTAAATTTCTTTTCGGGAAATGTGGACACAGAACCAACCTTCCACAAACTCAGTTTGTTACTGAATATAAAAACTTCCTAGAAATATTACGTTAGCCTCAGTTAGCAACTTTGCGTTAACCTCAGTTAGAAATTGAACATCTAACTCTTATATCGAATTAATATTATAAGTAACGTATAAAGATTTTGAAAATGAAAATCCACCACATACCTTTACGAATATACGAGTAGCAGCCTTCACAACCTGGTGAGCTAGGGTTTGTTCATATGGTATGGACTGGACATTGTGGGTATGAACTGTCTCATTTATTGCGATACGGACTCAGTTATGTGCGTTCAGACAAAAGATGAACCATTATTGTTTGGTACTGGAAATTAATTACCTTGGACAATTAACGAATGAAGTAGAAGATGGATGGGAGATGCAAACTTCATTGGTTTAGGTCCGGAAAATTATAGTTATGCTAAGAAGAATCTAGTTAGTTACGAAGTGAAGTATGTTTGCAAAGTTCGTGGTATAACTTAGAATTATCTAGCGAAAATGGATATAACTTATGATCATTATTACAATTTAGTCACTGAAAAGTATTATAGTCATCAAATTTTAGTCCCCATAATACCTTGCGCAAAGCAGGTTGCAAAATCTTTTCTGAAGGACAGCGGAAAATACACCGAATATTTAATAATAAGCGGAGGAAGCTTAATCCTTCCAACAAAGATTGTCCTATTCTTCCATATGAATACTCTACTCTTTCTAATGATATCCATAGAAAAATGTAAAGTTGTGAAGGAAAGTTTGTACAACAAAATCTGAAAAACTTTTTCTTTGAAAAGTTTTTAAAAAGACAAATACATATTTGTCAAACTAAAAACTGAGAAAGATGTGAAAACTTTTGTCTAAGAGTTAAAAATTGTTTGTAAAACAAAACCTAAAAATTTTGGTACCAAAATTTTGTGAAAGTGAAAACTAAAAAGCCGAAAAGACAAATACCTTCTTGTGAAACTAAAAACTGAAAAAATTGTTGTGAAAACTTTTTTGTAAATGTAAAAATTTATTGTAAAACAAAAGCTATTTTTGTTACGAAAACGTTTTTGTAAAAATGAAAACTAAAAAGAGAAAAGGCAATTACTTTATGTAAAATTAAAAACAAGTTTGTGAAACAAAAGAGGGAGCAACAACTTTAGTAAACTTTTATTGGATCGTATGTTGAAATTGTAGTTCAAAACTTCCATTTTCAAGGAATGTTTTCTAATTTTAATAATCTCTATTTCACGAGTGTTCTATGCGAGTTTCTAATTATTACATTTTCATTGTTTGTACAAGTGTTTAATAGTTACATAGAATATTGACCAGTGGCTTCTCGTGGGCTTGAAAGATGGTAGTTCAAACCAGTGATTCCGCCAGCCTCCCCTGGGGGGGTGTCACCCTACTAAATTCTCGAACGCACCTAACTACAAATTATTACGGTAAAAATCGATAGAAACCATGCAAAACTCCAGCTACACACTCACAATTTTTACTTTAAACCTTCTCAAAACTGAATATCCAGGTAGAGTCCCTGCTCCTAAAAGCAACGAGGAAAATACGTGAACAAGAAACACATCGTTCGATAGCTTGACTTCTCAATGGGTTAAGTACAGAATAGAACTATAGCTTTCCATAAGTTATTCACACTCTGTATTGAATTAAGAAAAAAAGAGGAAAACTTCAAACATATAAAAATAAATAATTTGATATATCCAAGTACGAAAGGTCGTCAGCGCAGCGACGAATGTATCTCAAAGCAATTTTCCCACGAGAGTAAGACAATTGAAAACTGTCGGTTAAACTGTCGCACTTCACAGTAAATACACAAAAAAGAAAAAAGAAATTGCATATATCCTTATTTTTGTTTGTATATGAAATCCATTCCTCTGTTTTAAACATGAAAAACACTCACTTAATTCGATGTTTAATATCACAAAATAACTCACAAAACTAGACAATATTTTCTCTCTTCCTTAGAAGGTATCTGAGGACTGTGATTGGTGAATATAAATTACATAGATCTACATCTTTACCCCACAATATTACAAAATATCTCACAAAATCCGAAAACCACAATATTTTCTCTTTTCAGATTTCGTGTTTTGGCGCTTTTAGGTATGAGCAAGGGCGCCGATTTCTCTGTAACTTTGGGGGGGGGGCATTCAGATATTTTTTTGTTTCCAGATGAGGGTCTAAGAAGGCACATATGATACAAATCCAATTCAGATTTTGTCACATATTGTGTATTCATTAAAAAGCACATATAACAGTATACATATAGTCATTATGAAGGTTTCCCCAGGCCCAGCTATTACATAATTTAACGATGTTTGTATAACGTTAATAAAAATCACTAAACCATATTATGTTCTATCTAATAAGAACAAAGCTTCTGCTGTTAATAGAAAATAAACTTAGGAAATAACAGAAACTGATGTTAGTCAATGCAGAGGAGTTATTCAGCTTTCCCAAATGTGGTTTTCTTTCTGTCCGGCTCACCCTTCCGCCGCGCTACTGCTTTATTGCATAAATATATATTTTTTTAATTCTCGGTTCTCGATCTCGACAGGCATGGTTCAAGAAGCTTCTGTCTTATCCACAGTGAGAAAAAAAATATTTGGACAAGTTCAACAAAGAGGAAAAACAGGCTGTAACACACGAAAAACGTGGCACAATTCCAAATCTCTTGCCCTTTTATGATAATTTGGATACCTTAGATAGAATGGTATAGAAATAACTAGTACTCGATACACATGCAAGATAACAGTCAACGAAAGAGTGATAACTACGTAAATTCATGGCAAAAAATGTATTTGGACAACCTCATCCATTCTACTCTCGAAATAAACAAGACCACTCTGCGTGGTGTATCGTGCATGAAGAACCAGCATGGGGAACAAATTGAGTTGAACATCATTGGTACTGCTCACTTTAATTTCAAATTACGTGCGAAGGTAAAAGGTACTGACAAGTAAAGTGACCGAAGTGAGGGCTCGAGTTGCTCATCAAGTGATATCTTAAATTGAAGCTAGTGACGAGTATAGTACACCTGTGAAATCCTAGCTGCAGAGCTCCAGAAATAAAAAGTTTATGGCGGGTCAAAGTTCAAATAGAAAGCGAATTTAGCTGCTTGTGATGTCCATGTTTTGCTGATTATCCCGATGGTAATACGTCGTAAGTTGCTTGCAATTAATGTAATGTGTAGAATGATATCCCTCTCTCTGGCTGATCTCCCGCTTTCTGTTATTCGTGTATGAATGTCCTTGTGCATTTTTGCTCCTGTTATTGATGTCAATAAAAGGTCTTTTTTCTTTTCGTTCCAGAAAATGGAAGCAGGTGCTATCGTTCATGCTCTGTATGAGAAATATGGATTTGTTAATAGGAGAATGAATAGGTATGAAGACTCATTGTACAAACAAATAGTGGAGATACTGGAGGACAAGATGGAAATCATAGAAGAAGTGAGAACTCGGATTTGCTGGTGACAGTGATGAAACCACTTGATGTTTACTTCTTCCGTCCATATAAATCATTTATCAGGTTCATTACTACACAGTTATCGCTTCCTCGGAAATTAATCTCTGGCATCGGGATAACATTTTACGAATGCAGTCCTTCACTCTCTTTCAATTCAGCGCCTCACGATTTCGCAGCATGATCAGGTTTGCGTTTTACAAAAGCGGCTACTTGGATGAGGAGCCCGAGCCCTGGATTTCTCCATTGGATTATTGTTTTGATTCTAATATACGTGACGAGTGCTACAAGACCTCATGTGAGAACATCTCTCTTGTCAAGTGTGCTCATTGTGAGCAAAGTATCTGCTTATCACACGCCTTCATTGACGACTTACATATTGATTGTATCAATGTGTAGTACTTTGTACGTGCCTCTTTCCTTCAAATGAATCGCATTTCAATTCAAACCCATGTCCTTCTGACGTTTGTTCTGCCTTTCGTTGTGACTTGTTTCAATACAATTCGCTTTCTCTTTGAACTTTGACCCGCCATAACCTTTTTATTTCTGGAGCTCTGCAGCTAGGATTTCAAAGGTGTACTATACTCGTCACTAGCTTCAATTTAAGGTATCACTTGATGAGCAACTCGAGTCCTCACTTCGGGTACTTTACTTGTGAGACATAGCCAAGCTTGTTGGAAAGCCATGCTCTAGCTTTGAATACATCATAAAGAAACATAAAACAGAATAATTATTGGGGATTCGTTCTGGTCAATTAAGGAAACTAGCTGCCCGGAATGAAACCTACATTCTTCATTCTGTGAACAAAACTCAAAGAATTAGTGCTAAAGATTTAGCTACTTCACCTGCCTAGGATATGCAAGTTAATGTTACAGATGTGTAGATGTGAACAAAAAAATTGGGATTCAGAAGAGACAAAATATACATATCAGAAGAAAGCAGAAAGAAGAAGTTCCAATTTTCCAAGAAATATCAATATGAATGCCTGGATTTTTGGAAGTTTTTTTTCTGGCATGAGACTAAGATAAACTTGTATTGTAATGTTGGATATCAGGACGTGTGTCGAAAGAAGAATGAAGCTTTCAGAAAGCAGAACATTGTTTTAACTGATAAAAATGATGGAGGGTCTGTTAAGAATTGGGGTTGTGTAATTACTAATAGAGTGGCCAGTATTCATACCCTGGATACACATAATCTAAATCCCAATTGTTTCAAAGAATTTTGGGTTGTTCAATAAATTGCTAACATTCTTACATATTCTAGGCTTACATATTCTAGGCTTGTGAAGTAGCCAAATCTTTAGCACTAATTCTTTGAGTATTGTTAACATTATGAAGAATGTAAGTTTCATTGCGGGCAGTTAGTTTTCTTGGTTGGCCAGAACTGATTCTATTTTCGCAATAATTGCTCTGTTTTACGTTTCTTTACGATGTATCCAACGGTAAAGCATGACTTTCCAACAAGCTTGGCTTGCCTGACACAGTGTGGATTGCTACAATACACTAAGTAGACTGCTCTTGTACACAAAAGGATACCTAGAACATTTATTTCGAGAGTGGTATTGGGTTGTCCAAATACTGTTTATTGCGATGAATTTACGTAGTCCTTACTTTCTCGTTGCCAGTTACCTTACAGGTGTCTTAAGTATTTTATCTAACTTATCCAAATTATCATAAAAGGGCAAGAGATTTCGAAATGGTCTATGTTTTACATGTGATAATCTGATTTCCTCTTTGTCGAACTTGTCCAAATACTTTTTTCCCGCTGTATATAGTTTCCCTATCTATATGTTGTATTAGACACTCAAAATTACGGTATTAACGGTAAACAATAATTGCATCCAAACATCAGTTTGAAGGATATATTTCCAAGTGCAAGTCTACTCCTACTTTTGTGTGAGTTTTTCTTGACGCTTATTTTTCTTGTATATATTTATTTTTCTTAAATTATGTTTGTATATGACAAAATTACGATGAATGATCCTTAACCCTCGGAACGCCAAGATAATTTCATCTCACGGAATGTCAAGATGAGTCCTTTTGACGCATGTATATTTCTCGTATGAAATAAAGTACTTGTTCAAAATCAAGGTATATTAGAGTATGGGTGTATTCATTGTATAGTATTTATTGCATTGTATTGTATTTATTTATTGTATTTTATTTTTTCAAGTAGATACTACAAAATAATAAAACATACAGAAAAAATTAATACATCATATTAACCTTGCAACCATTTTCATGGCTGCACAAAAATAGTTACCATGAGTCTCTTAGTTATTTTTTACACATATATAGTACTACATATGAAACTATCAGAATCAAACTACCTTCCTCTCTCACTCTCACATGTAAAGCATACCGTTTCTGTTGTATTCTGATTCTTACAAATGAAGCGATTACATTGCTGACAGTATGCGGAGTGCACAGAATTTCACTCTTCCATTTAATGACTAATGAACAAAAATAATACTTCAACTGTATGGGTCATTTTTGACCCGATCTTGGCGTCTCGAGGGATAAACGACAGAAAATACGTTTTCATTTTTTCTTTCATTCTTTCTTTCTTTTTTTACTGAATGGTCTTTATCGATGTTATGCACGGAACTCCAGAAATAACATAAGCAATGCACGAATTAACTCCTTTAGCCAGGAGAGGGGTATTATACGTGATGTAATTTATATAAGTACTATAGCACACAAGTTTCAGGGAGGAATTTATCAATGAAATAGATTTTCCAAAGAGAGATAAGCTTTGTAGAAGAGGACCATGTGCTGTAAAAATAGGAGAACCGACTTCACCTTATCATTTGGGCCCCCCATTAGGGGAGCCCACTTCAACTTTGGGGGGCCATGGCCCCCAAAGCCCCCCGGGATCGGCGCCCTTGGGTAAGAGGAGGTTGGTCGAGTAGTCTCATCGCCCTAAAGTACTTCCTTATAGTTAGTTATGCACAGAAACCTGCGAATTTATTATGTACTGGTCTACTGGAATGCATTGAAAAACGTATGTTTTTTTTCCTATTGATAAATGTTTAATATCCAAACGAACAAACCAGTTCCGAGAATCCCTTCAATTTCTAGCACGACACACTAGAAGAAATATAGTTTAGCGTTTACGCAATGTTGCAAACTGCACGATACTGTTAATTTTGATCTTCGTTTATAACTGATACTGGAACTCAAACAATATGTTGCATATGTAAATAGAGATGCAACATTATGTTATTTAAGCGTTTAACATATTTTTAAATAAATGGTTTATTGTGTACTTTGAGGTGCTGGTATGTAATGAACGTTTATCCTTGCTTCTGCCAGAATATTTGATTGCATTTTAACAAGTGAATGAGTGGAATAGTAAGAGAGATTTAGCAACACTTTTCACTACTGTGCTTCTGCTGTATTCGTTCACATTCGGATTGTGCACTTCGACGTCCCATATACACAATGTTAAAAGTTTGGCCTAACGCCACTTAAGCGTATATGGAGCAACGAGTGCACAACAAATATGTGAACGCGAAACGAATTTGATAATACTCAAAATTTGATAAAGGAACTGCATACATATGCCTCAGTGTAACAATTGAAAATTTGGTATGTTTCTAAATTTCTCCATAAGATACAATCTGAGAAGAAAATATAGTAATAATTAATAACAATTCTAAAATAGTGGGCAGTTCACGTGCCCATTGATACGTGACGTCACTGATATTGACTTGCAAGGTAAACTTGTTAACAGGGTTTGAAATAAAATGCAAATCAGAATCCTTGCCGACTTTTTAATATAACACCATTTTCATTGTACATGAAAAATATTTAGTATGACTTGTTTTATGTGCCACTGTTTTTGTATTACTTGTCTTCACTCACGATATACTGTACCAGTTTACTATTCTATTGCAATACTGTATCTATCACTTGTCTGGAAATGCAAAACTGTCAACAGTTTCTATCACTTGGTAATTTTCTAGTCTGTATATATCATATTTATGCACAATGAAAGTTCCTTGTTACTATAAATCACTTGTTATATTCCGATACAAACACCAGTCCCAGTGGTTATTCAAAGTTAGAACGAGTGAAGATCTTTGTTACTGCAAGTCCATGGATATAGTGTATCTTTAACCCACAAGATTAAGCGGATTCTGCTTTAGATTCAGATTTTATCTTCTTATACGTAGTGAGAAAATTATGCAGGATATCGATAGAATCAGTATGGGATTCAGCAAATTTCTGGAATGATTGTTCGCAAACAAAGGGAGTTGTTAATACGTCTACTATTAGTAGTACAATCATTTCGCTGCTTAAGTCTACGTTCTCAAAAGGAGTCCGAGTCAAAAGGTCCGAGTCAAAAGGAATATCGTGAAAGCACTGGTCACAAATTATACTAAAACATGGTGTATATTCCTCAAGACTTGTGAGCACATAATCGAGGGCTAACCTCTGCAAAAGTAGTCACAGCTATCTATTGTCCCCTGTGTCCTGATTCAGCTGCAGCAGACTAAGTTGCACTTCAGTTCTCACCGCAATTTATTGCTTTCATCAACCAATCAGATTATTTTAATTCAAATGACGTCATTACCTACTGTGGCGGTGATTGTAGACGTCTGATAAGGGGACTTTGTTTAAAGGAAATGATATTTTATTAGCGACACCTACTGGTTATGCAACCCAACGCGGCACGACTGTATTATAGGTGGCATATGTCCAAAGGGATGGTCAATTTCCATACTGCTTTAAACTTGATATCTTACCTGGCAGTTCCAGCCACCAAATTCGGTTTTGGATACTTTAGACGAAGTCCAATACTCTTTTTCTTTTTGCAGTTCGTATCCAATGACATATGCAAGCTAGAAGTACTAGTGACCAAGTTTGGCTCTGGAGATGTAGTCTAAAAATGTGTATATATGACAGTATCAGATAACGTGAAAACTAGGTATATACAACCTAAAAGTTGAATCAATCATTTATTTCACGTTGGCAACACTTAAAGGTTTTGCATGAGTTGACAACCTTTGTTGTCGTTGTTGATTTACTGTACTATTTCTACACAAACCTTAAAGAATAATTTATTAAATTATTCTAGGCTGGAAACACTTTCAGCAGTAAGATGGAAACACTGGTCGTTCAGCAGTGTCAACTGATAAAGCTACTTCTGCTGGCCAGGGATTTTCCACATTTTTAACAGACTCTCTTTCTCTCCCTGCCCCCTCTCTCCTACTCTGCCTGTTTTCAAAACCAACAAATGGTCGCAAGCTGGGGCGAAGCATGCACTTCCGGTGTGTAGTGGCAGTTTGTTCGTGTATCTGTGTTTTCTAAGAGCCTTACCAACAGCCGGCATATGCTGCAAAGGTCGTTCCATCATCCGACAAGCAGCCTAAGCCTGTCTCCCATACAGTTACGAAGCATCGTTTGCAATAAGGCTGTGCCAGAGAATGACGAAAATCATAATAATAGAGTTGGGTGAGTAAGTATAAACCATGCTGCCTTTGAACAAAAGCAAAGAAGTCGGTAAAAACTCTAGGTGTCTTCTTTCATGCAAGTACATATACTACACAAATACCTCCAGACAACATTGTAGCTAGTTAAATTCATTAATAGAACAAACAAAAGCATTTTAGCAGACGGTCGGTCATCGGGTATGGAAAAACAATACTAATTTTCCCTATGAATGGAGTCTAGAGTAAAATTGTTGGTCTAAGCACTTGAATCACATCCGGAAACACGACAACAACCGATCCCTTTTCTTAAATGTCTTCATGTGCTTTCAACCAGTCTTTCTGGCTAAAATCAGTCCTTTCTAGGTTTCGTTTAATGCAAAGTACTACTTCAAATATGTTTTCTGCCTACTTCAAATATCACTTATCTTTTTATCCATAGCGTCTTTCTACAGAAACTTGCATGCAAAATCTCTTCTTATCACGCTCCATATTCACGAAATTACTATTCAAAGACTAGATTTTACTTAATAATCATGATAAAGGTATTTCAAAACTTAGTTTTCCGCCTATATATATTATCCTTTATGTCTTTTGAAGCAGTCTTGTTTACATAAATCAGTCCTTTTTCACTTCAAATACACGTTGCAAGTACTTAAATGTCACTTTTCTTCTTAAATATTGAAAACGAGGACTGCCTTCCAGGTAACAAACAGTAAATTCTTACAACTGTGATCAATCAAGCTTGCTTTCCCATTTAATACGCGATTGTGTAAGTACATTTGTATATTTCCTGCTAAATATAAAGAAATTCGTCTCTTGTTCATGCATGTTTCATGCATTTCGTGTATCATTAGCGTTCTTTCTACTTCAAATACGTATTTCAATGTCCGATATCAAGAAAATTTCGTTGCAAGCAGTTCCGTTCTGATAAAATCTAAGTAAGCGAGAATTTCTGCTATGAAGTACTCTCCAATATTGCGTTATTCCACTATTTCTAGAATTAAATGACACCTCAAAGACTAGATTACTACATAGACTGCCTGCTAAAATGTACCTTTCGTATTCCATACAACCAAATATGGCGCTTGTTAGTGGTAGATTGCTCCCAAATTTGTCCTTTCTATGATAAATCGTTCTAAAAACAATTCAAAGATTCGTTTCTACTCAAATTTCATGTTAACATGTCACTTTCGTGTTATCTGTAGCTAAATACGGCCTCAGAAGTGGGAGTTTGATGTCGAATCAGACCGTTTCCTGTTTCAATAGAGTTCTTTTCTGCTAAAAACAAGCTTGAAGACTTCTTATACACATCTAAAAAGCCAATTATCCACGCTTTGTCCTCTTACGAATTACCATCACCTTCGTCCACACAAATGGGGGTCGGAAGCAATCTCACACAGTTTTCATATGCTTTAGTTAACTATCTAAAGCAATATATATCTACAAACCCCCGATGTTAAGGTAAACCCTACTTAAAAACAGGGTCGGAAACCGCCTCACATACCTTTTGCATGCCATCCGAAGCAATATATATATGTAATAAGTAAATATTAGGACTTTAAATAGCTCTGTACACATAGAGTACACTTTCTTGTACACTTAATTTCGTCTCTGGAGCGCTAAGTGTCCAAACAAAAGCGATATTACGGGTAGTTTCTACATAATTGGAACTTAGGAGACATGCCGACACTTGAATTACCCATTGCTTGCAGCTCAGGAGCATTATATTATGGTACGTTTTGCTTACAACCGGTTTGAACACATGGCAAACATTAATTTCATTGGCAAACATTAATTCCTTGCACATTAATTTCACATCAGAAGTACAAAATTAAACATATTTAAGCATCTCACAACTTAAAATCTCAACCGATTACATAAACATAACAATTAGGTATAGATATATTCACATGTGTCTTTATATCATTAGATAGATATCCCTGGATATTTTAGATATTTATTCTAACTAGCAAATATACTTATGATATTTCGCATTAAACCTCGTATATAAAGTTCGAGTTGTATGTGTCTATTCCTGATTCGAACTAATGTCGTCTCCCGTATGAATATTCAACAAGAGTTCACATGCAAATCAAAACCGTTCTTACCTCGTCCTGTAAAATCTCTCTTCGAAGCACAAGGTTTTAGCGTATTCAATTCCTCATATCTTGATGTCCTGACGAACATTGCGAAGAATAAAGAAGACAGCTATTACGTGCGAAAACGTCAAGGGATAGCTTGGTATCACGTAGCAGCAATTAAAAACGTAAGTTTAGAGACACCATTCTCTCCCTCCCCAACTTGAGATGACAAATTTCCAGCGCGCGAACACTTTCCGTTTCCTTGCCGGGTCAAAGGGGTTAAGTTGCAGTCTGCGTGAAAGAACAGGGCAATAGGTAACATTTTAATAACAGTACAGTGCTTCAAATACCATTGGTGATTTTTAAGAACAGTGCAGTGCTTCCAATGCGTAGGTGACTTTTTTAATTGTGGGGATCTGACAAAAATCGCAATTAATGCTCGTCAAATGGGGACTTCCTGCGACATATCAAGAACTCTACTGCATTTTTAATTAATTACGGGATTTATTGATTAGGGGAAACAGGAAAACAAAACATGTTTCTTTCTTTCTTAAAACTTAGAAGGAGGAAGTGGGGGACATTTCTCTACCATATGTTACTTCCATTTAGCGTGTCTCCGAACAACTTATCTATGGGAAGCATGATCCAAGCGTTGGTGATATTTTGAACTTAAAGTTAGTACTTGAGAGGCACACGGGTTCGAGTCTCACGGGTTCGAGTAGACCATACTGATTGAAGTATCTCACATATCTATCGTATACTTTCCTCCAATTCTTATAGAATTAATCCTATGGCAAGGTAACGGACCAATATAAATTCCAATGAGTGGTCACTATAGGCTGATAATAAAGTAATGGACACTTATCTGAATTATAAAATAATCATGTTAAATGAGATCATTGTTTGATTAAGTCATAAAAACGATGAAACTCTAAGGCACTGAAGCTAATATGTGTATTGTATTATCAAAAGTAGGTATCATGTTCATAAATGATTGTTAACATATTGTTAGCATTGCCCCTATTGCATGTACCATGCTGATCATCGATTATTTAGCATATTAATACCATTAAACATAATAAATCATGATTACTATACTAAGTCAGTAAAAATATCAATTTCATGTATTACTACCATGTCCTTCTACCAAAGGTTGTACAACTCTTGATAATGCTATTGGGCGCAAATTCGAGCACGGTGTATAAAAATCCGAAGGGACGGCCCCTACTCCCACTCCCCGCTAAAATTCTGAAGGTTGTACGTAGTACTATCACTACTCAGTTTCTTCGGTTCAAGGCTGATCATATACCCTTCACAACCTTCAACTCTTCTCTTACAGGTACGTACAATTTATATTTGTACCGTAGCAACCTCTACGGAAATAGACGATGTGGGAGATAACTGTTTAGATAAACAACTTCCACCAACGTTTAATGTGGGAGATTCTGCTTCGTAAAGGAACCTTTCGAATGTTGGATGACTAATAAACTCCACGTAGCATTGTGGTACTGTAGGTTGTTTGATTTGATCTTCGGATCTGTTTATTTCACGGTCACGGTTATTATTGGGATGTCTTGAGTATCGGGCCAGAACCCAATACTCAATGCCTTTTGCAGGGAGGTATTAGTTGTGTTTCATGTTTTTTTTTGTTTTTTTGATGTAACAATTGTTTTTGTTTGTAATATATCTAATCCTGCAACTGTTATGTCGCAGGTCAGAGATTTTTTCGGCATTCTACCTAGGTACGTATGTACTTCTTGGGTCATCGAAGGCAAGACGTTCTGTAAGTATTCCTATGAAAAGATGGTTGTTCTGATTTTTGCGAGGGTATCATTTGCATGTCAGGGATGTGTATACCAAAACTTTGCATGATGGTATTTTAATATTTCCCTTATAGTATTCATATCGAGATCTTTCAATATTTGTGATTGTCGGGTGTATCTGTCATAGCCAGTAATAATTCGTTCTCCTTCAGTCTGCAAACTCTGTAGTTTTAAAATATGACTTGGAGCTGCATGCTGCTAGGCCGGGCAGACCTACATATATTATTGACAATACTATCGCATGTAGTACATGTGCGCTGGTTTCGTGTGTTCATGCAGAACAACTTACGACTGTGAGCAATACTGAGACTTTTCTTAGAGTTCGTTGTTTTATGAGAATAATATGTAACGAGGTGAGGTCAACGTAAGGTCACGGTCTAAATAGACTCCTAAATATCATATCACTTGTGAGCAGAGTGAAATATGCTCATTTTGATATACCACTTTTGGATGACTGCTACACTTTTTTCCGCATGGACTTGTAGTCTCCAACGCTTAGCCCATTGTTTGAATCAATTTAATTGCACTTGAACGTATTGAAAACACCTTGCTAGCTTTTGGCTTGTACTGAAGAAAGACATATAATATGCATATATAGCTGGAAAGCAGTGTACTGCAGCCGGGACATCTGCATTACAGTGTATAGTGTGTACAGGAATGGTGAAAACACTGCTTCTTGTGGCACTTCTGCTTTGATTTGTCTACAGGTAGAGCGCCATATTTGAAAAGAGACAAAACTGGCGACCAAGTAAGTTTTTAATAGTTTTACATATATGCCCGGAAAACCTTGTTGCACGAGTTTGTATAACAAACCTACTATCCATACTTTATCAAATGCTTTAGAAATGTCAAGTGTATATTGCAGACGATTGTAAGCTGTTGTGATGCGGTATGTTCATTTACGCACTGACGGGATATAAGAATCAAGTAGTTACACAAAGTACATCAAGTTACAATGTTTTACAATGAATTACATAGTTTTGTCCTTTAGAAAGTTACAATGCCAATAATGAAGACAAAGAGAAAATTAGATAAGAAAAGATGAACACATAACTTTAACGTAATGTATCAAATTTGTTCGACATACTTTAACATATTTAAATAAGATATCCCACAGATGCAACTTGGCGTGCGTAGGCACTATAAACTTGTATGAGGCAGGATTTTACTTATCGGTCTCTACATCACAATTTATACGTTATAGAGGGACAGGGCCTATTTTGTAGGTGCCATCTCAGCAATTGCCTGGTATGACTGTGAAAAAATAACTTGAAAAAATCTCTGTTAGTATTGTCGGCCGTTGGGCCGCAACTGAGGATTACTAACAGACGTCATATGTTCGTTATGTAAATGACGGCTATTCAAGTATGACACTTTACCATAATTTATTACGTGTTTTTTCACGTCATTGTAGATAATTCCTGACCTTCACATGGCGTGAAAATGACATCTCTGTTTGCTTGGGAAACTACATACTTACAACAAAAACTACGCAGAATCACTAGTTGCATACCCATGTTAGTTCCAGTAACTGAGAAATCGTATAAGAAACATTTTGTTAACATTTTGTTTATACTTACTGTTGTTATATACCGGTATCTTATCTCTTTTCTAACAAACAGGAGACAGAAAGATTTTCATGCTTCTTTTGATTCTTGACAGTCACAAAGAAATTGGAAGGATAAGGATGCAAGTGTTGTTTCCAATAACATAAAAGCATTTTTGAGCTTTCTGAGAAAAACTGTCATACAACGACAGATCCAATGTATAAGAAACCAGAATAACAGAAAGTGGGAAAAACAAGGACAGAAGAGGATATTCCGGATCATTGTGCGTGTGTGAAAGAGAGAGGAAAAAAGGAAGTTTACGACTTGTCAAAATGTTTATTCTTTTCTTCCCTTCTTTATCGTACCAAGCGATGGCAGGATTCATGCGAAAATGGAAGAAGAAAATTCCATCCAAGTTTTATTCCTCCTCTTCAAAAACTTTTCTCTGATATTTTATATCATTCACCTTTGTAGTTTGTTTGAACAATTGTGTTGTTTGTGATCCTAAAATTTGAAGATTTTGCATTTATATTCCCTTCAACCATTGTCAAATTTTCAACGACATGTGTGTTCTTAAGAGAAATCGAGAGAGGGTATATTATCAGTGAGTAGCATATGGGTAGGAACTATTGGTACCTAAAGCACAAAGGAAATATACGGAAACCATATAAAAGTAGCGACTTGTTATGAAATCGAATTTTTATGAAGATTTCTTTAGCAAAAAGATTCATGTTAAAAGAGTTTAGGATTTTACAGAATCCTTCTTCACTTGAGTTTTATTCCAAAACAGGAAAAAAAATATGGTAAAATAAATACCACTGAGCCATATTATAACAGTTGACTTTGCTACAAA
This sequence comes from Lepisma saccharinum, assembly GCA_022664845.1. Classification (NCBI taxonomy): domain Eukaryota; kingdom Metazoa; phylum Arthropoda; class Insecta; order Zygentoma; family Lepismatidae; genus Lepisma; species Lepisma saccharinum. Next base: position 8,062 of record JAGDQP010017466.1, on the reverse strand, counting down.
TCTATAATTACTGTCTGAAGCCAGACACAAGAGTGAACAGTTACCTTTGTTTATCCATTTGTAGCTTAATTCAGTGGACCAAAGAGCTGGGCTCAGTTTACAAGGGGTTGCGTGCCTAAAACCCGACCAACTGAAAGATATCGGAAATGAATGTAGACCTCGTCCTGAGTAAAATGATATAGCTTTTTCTTCTGCCATGACGTTCGGGCGCGAGACGTTTGGAGGCAAAACAGTTTATCTACATAGGTTAACCTACCTAAATAGGTTATAATGTATTTTATAACTGGAGCCCGGATGTTTAGGCACTAAAAAACATGAAAATAGGCATTGAAGTCAGGCACTAGAAATTTCGAATAAGGTCAAAAAATGCAACTGAACTTATAAAAGCTCTACAAACAATCTGGCTAAAACTAGACTTACACCTTCGACACAGCAAAGTTTCGGCATATCACTAGTGATGACAAAACCAAGACCAAGACCGAGACAATAGCGGTCTTGGTCTTGGTCTTGCATCGGTATCCTTGGTCTTGGTCTTGCTCGCCCAGTCTTGGTCTTGGTCTTGTTCTTGCTTGCAACAGTCTTGCAAGTCTTGCATTTAAGAAATTTATACGTTTCATATGTAAATTTTGCACTGGGTATAGGGAATAGTAAAAGCTATGCGTATCATTGCCTACCTTAATGCGTGAATAGTAACGGAAATATGTTTTAATGTATTGTATATCTTCATGTAAGTGTACAGAATATAACTACCGAAGTTCAATTTCGCTTTAATTTGAACAATTTCATTAACATTTTATTATTTTACTTTTAGTTTACTTGCCTGTTTTAGACACACTACTATGTTTCGTAAGATATGACAGAATGCAATCACGGGTTATCGAAAATGATGTCCAAAATAATTTAGATATTGAAGTTCTTACCATGTAACAATCCATAGAATTGTGCTCTCTGTCATCTTCTAGTCACTGTTCCAATTATTTACCGTTCTCCGTGCTCCAGGTAAGTTGCAAAGGAAGACCAAACATACACGGATATTGTGTTTAACTAAAACTTACAAGGGAACTCTTTTGCTGTTCAGCGAGTTTTGATTTCGGACATGTTTTTTGACCTTATTTGAAGCATATAGATAGCGAAATTAACACGAATAGACTCGCACTCTGTCATATATTTGTGTCCCGAATAAGTCGAGTCGTGTAATTTGAGCGATTTTTAAGCAGTAAAATCAACCTTCAAGGTGAAACTTTATATTAACTAAATGAGTTATCAGATGCATTTCCGTAGGTACTTTTGTGTGTAGAACACAAATTTCACAATGAAAATGTTCACAAATTGAATGAATGTTTTTTATACAAACTCCAGTTTATGATCGAAAATGAACAAATTTCCATAGAAAGTAATGCCGTAAAGGAACAACAATACAACTGTGGGAAAGGGGGACCTGAGGATTATAAATACATAAAAAAAAATAATGGTTTCTAATACCTTTTTGGGGGTCTAGGGCGCTTGCAATCGCTAAACCACTGATCGACTACACTGTTATTTAATAGGGAAATTTTAAATAACACTGAAGACATGTTTATTTTCAATTTGAATTTTAACTTTCGTACGTACATTTTTTCATCCCCTCTCCTTTTTGGGGTGTAATTCTGGAACAAAATTGCAACACTCTCGCTTCTGCTGCGCTTTCTTCGTTTACGTACATTTAAATGCCCCTTACTATACAAACATTATCATAACTATATTACAAACTAAAATTATAATTAATAATTAGAAGAGTAAACATTTTTCAAAAGACTTAACAAAATAAATTCTCGTCTGTTATGTCACGTCTTATATTTGTTTCAAACATCTTATTTAACATACACTCTTACTATTAATTTTTTGAAAGTTAAATATTTTAAATAACTGTGGTAAGCACGAGAAAAACTCAACTGATTTGATTATTTTTATAAATATTCGAAATTGAACTTTAAAATGAAACAGTTAAATAATAATACTAATTATAGTGAACTAACAAGTTTTAAAAATGAAAATAAGCATAATGAATTGTTTTTCAATCTAAACAGATTTCACTTTCTCCGATTTTTCGTTAAAAAGTGATTCAATAAATTTGTTCTCCATCATTTCACGTTTTTGTCTTTTATTTAAAGATAAATGTGAACAAATCAAGTCCGTTATTATTATTTATTTATTTAAAGTTCAACAAACGAATTCTAATTTTACTTATAATTACAACATATTTTTACAAACTTTTTGTATTATTATTATTATTTTAAGAACTAACTTTAAGAAAGTAACGGAGCCCACAGGCCTTGCCGGGGTCGCCAAATTGCGAAACCTCTGGGCATCGGAACGATTTTGCTACGCATCTCCATGAGGTGCACTCACTTTTTTGCTATGCTCGCTCCAGCGCTTCGCTTCTTCCTTAAAAACCGTGTAGTCGATCAGTGGTTTAGCGATTGCAAGCGCCCTAGGTCCCACGAAAGGTATTAGAAGCCATTATTTTTTACGTATTTATAATCCCCTGGCCTCCTTTCCCCTTTCCCACAGTTGTATTTTTGTTCCTTTTTACGACATTATTTTCTATGGAATTTTGTTCATTTTCTTTCATAAACTGGAGTTTGTATAAAAACATTCAATTTGCGAACATTTTCATGGTGAAATTTGTGTTCTACACGTAAAAGCATCTACGGAAATGCATCTGATAACTCATTTAGTTAATATAAAGTTTCACCTTCAAGGTTGATTTTACTGCTTAAAAGTCGCTCACATTACACGACTCGACTTATTCGGGACACAAATAAGATATGACAGAGTGCGAGTCTACGCGTGTTATTTTCGCTATCTATAAGCTTCAAATAAGGTTAAAAAACATGTCCGAAGTCAAAACTCGCTGAACAGCATAAAGGGTTCCATTGTTAGTGTTGTTGTTTTCGTCTAAGACACACTCATGTCCACAACCCCAGACAATTGACGATATAGTAAGACAAGTCATGGCTCAAGCGAGCTCTGACAGAAGAGTGATAGAAAGTATAATTACTTACAAATTTGAATATATTTAAGCCTAACAGGCATCTATGGCCTAAGGCTTGGGACAACAATGGGAAAGTTAACGGCCAGGGCTTTGAGTTAAGGTACCATCCGAGCATTCGCCTTGTGGGACTGAGGAAAATCCTAGAAAACCTCAGCCAGGATAGCCGGTCGCGGGATTCCATCCACTGGCCTTCCGAATGCGGCGCCAACGCTCTACCAACGGCCGCTCGGTAAAATTAATTACGAGTTTGTGGACCACTACTTTTCTGTTGAACAAATGTATCAAAGTAAACCTGCTCAATTTGAAGCACTTCTGTGCTCAATACAAGCTCACACGCCCGTTACCTCTAGCTTACTCTAAAGTAACTTTTGCGTTGCATCCAAAACCATAGCCCATATCTAGTAATATTCCTACCGACTTTATCTACAAGTGACAAACAATTACCAAGTATACTGCAAAAACTGTTGTTCTATTCAGACTCAATTCTCCGTAGCATAACACATAAAACAGAACTCAGTTTTCAATAACACATATCAACAGACATTTTATAAAATCGACTAGTGGCTTAGAACACAAAGACTTGGTTACACAAATCAATACAGACTCCTAACGGATCATAATCTACCTTTATCTGAATCAATAGATTATACCACGACAAACCGAACATCAGAAAAGCCAGGACATCAGACTTCCTTTTGCCCTTTATCCAAAGTATCCTTAATGGGAATATAAAGCCAAGATCTCCGACAAGAGATATGCCTATAACAATGAAGCTCTTTCAACAATGAACAAGAAAGAAAATGAAATATCGGCACAGGTAGAACTCTTGAATTACTTATGAACTTTCTTCCCTGAAAGTTTGAACTCTCTAGGATTGAACTTGGAGCAGCATTGAAATTTCGTGCAACGATAAAAATACATTAGTCTCATACGGAGATAGTGCTGCCATCTGTTGTCGGAGATCTTGGCTTTACATGGCCCTTAACAGAAACTTTTTCCTTCTATTGTAAGTTTAGTGTACAGTAGTGTACAGTGTAAGTTTAGTTTAGTATGCTACAGTAACAGCGGCATGATTCTCAGATCCACTCACACGGTTTGCACAACTGGGAACACCTTCACTTCCAGCGGTATTTTTACAGAAGCCAAAGAAATTCAAGTGAAGGATATGATGTTTTCCCCTTCCTTTCCGCGTTTTAAAAATATTCAAATAGTGCGTGTGCAAGACTCTTGCAGTTTGGTCTTGGTCTTGTGCGAGTCTTGCAGGTATGGTCTTGGTCTTGGTTTTGCATCGGTATTCCCGGTCTTGGTCTTGCATGCAAGACCGAGACAAAGACTCTTGTGCTCATCACTACATATCACGCAGAACTTGTCTCTACCGGTTGAAAATAAATGGAGAAGGAACTATTTTCGCACATTTTTATTCTAATAAGAGAACGTAATGGCTATGTTATGCCGATTTTATATTGTCAGCTTCCAAATAAACAACGACGTGCATACAAAATGGTCTACTCTTCAACCTGAATCATTCTCTTTGAATTTTGAAGTAGCACTATTTCAAGTTGCACCAGAAGAATTTCCTGACGCTTAGTTATTTGGCTCCCTCTTTCACTTGACAAGAAACATAAAAAAGAAGCTAGCATCAGAATCTCTAATCTGCAGGTACAGATCAGACCCAGTACTGAAAGCCAGGATAATAATTTCCTTAGCATTTGTTTCCATAAATACATTGAATGAAGAATTTGATGCTCTAGTTGCTTTTTGCCAACATAACTGTTACCTGTCGCTGATTTGTTTAGGATAATTATTTAGGTGAGTACGCTGTATAATTTTTCCACTATTAAATAGTTTGCTCTCCTGCATAAATAGTTCTCTGAGAGTTACTCTATTAGCAGTGGATCTTGGGAAATTAAAATAACAAACTTGTTCAGTTAGTACATGGAAATAAATAGAAACATTATAAAGTTTTCTGTATATTGCCTTAGTTTTCAAATATTAGTGACAGGTCTACCAAATTTAGTACGTTCGAGATCTCTATGTTAATCGGCACTCTGTTCCATGTGCCCTCATTGAATTGAATTTTTATGGCCTTTAGGCATCTAAGGCTCAGGTCGGGATATAGGAGGGGAATGGATTAGGGAAGGTATCGGCCAGGGCCTATGTTGAAGGTGCCAACCGGGCATTTGCCTAGTGTGACTGAGGAAAAACTGGAAAAACGTCAGTCAGGATGGTCGGCCGCTGGGTTCGAACCCCCGACCTCCCGAATTCTACGCCAGCGCTCTACCACTTTTCTTTAATGTGTTTACCCTAAGCGGGTTCTTGTTATTACTTGTTCAACTTGTTTTTACTTATATTACCAGGTGTGTAAATATGAAACCGGAATTTGTGCATAGACGGCGTTAGCTGTCACTGTGGTTACCGTAAAACTGCGTCCTTGGCGCCACTTGCTTGTTTTGACTGCTGATAACGATTTGCAACTCACAACTAGACAAGTTTCATATCATAGTGTAGTGTTTAATAGCGTTGAACATGGCGCAATTTGTACCAACAAACTACGATGTGCGGACAGCATTGATTTTTTGTTACCATTTGAAGAAAACTGCTGCAGAATCGCATCGCATCAGGCCCGTAGGCAGCCCGGTTACTTAGGGGGGCCAATGATGAATACAGAGGGGGCAATGGCGGGGAGGACGTCAAGAAGCAACAAAAAACTATTTATTTATTTATTATTCACGAAATTTATAACAAGGTTGTAGCATTTTTTTTTTACAAAGAATATACTGACAAATATTACAGTACAAAATCCAAGACTACCGAGTATCATCTTTAATGTATATTTTTCGTTTAG